>JAEANM010010605.1:0-15714 GCA_017656035.1 Myanophis thanlyinensis
TTCTTTCTCTCCATTCCTTCCTTCTCCTTCCAGCCTTCCTTCCGAGCCCTTCCCACCCTGCAACCGCAGCCCCCCTCGGGCTCCGTCTGGACCGGGAGGCCAAGGATACTGTTGGGGCGGTGGGGCCTACAGAGCCCTGATGCCGGCAGGGTGAGGCTGATGCTCCGCTGGCCACCGCTGGGGAAGGGGGTGCTCTGGTCGCTGCCGCTGCCCCCATCGCAGGGGGAGGTGGTGGTGGTGGTGGTGGCCCCGCTCCCACGCCACTCCCTGTCCCCGCTGCCACGCCAGGCTTGAGAGCCACCTTCTGCAGTAAAGTAAGACCGCAGAAGGCCAAGCAGAGCCACCACCAGGCCGGGGGCGGCGGCGGGGCGGCGGCTGGGGGCGGGGAGGGAGCAGTGGGGCGGGGGCAGCCCGGCAGGCCAGCACCCCTGGCCGGTCTCTGTGACAATGTGGCCGGCCTCCTCTCCTCCTCAGGCCAGGGCGAGTGGGGGCCGGTCAAGCCGCATTGCTGCCTCCGCCGGCGGCTCTTGGCTCCCCTGAGCCATGCGAAGTGGCATCTAGCGGCGGTCGGATGAGCCCCGCCGCTCCCTCCCTGCCCCCAGCCGCCGCCACCACTGGCCTGGTGGTGGCTCCACTTGGCCTTCTGCGGTCTTACTTTACCGCAGAAGGCGGCTCTCAAGCCCGGTGTGGCAGCGGGGACAGGGAGCAGCATGGGAGTGGGGCCACCACCACCACCTCCCCCTGTGATGGGGGCAGCGGCAGCGAACGGAGCATCCCCTTCCCCGGCGGTGGCCAGCGGAGCCTCAGCCTCACCCCGCCAGCATCAGGGCTCTGCAGGCCCTGCTGCCCCAACAGTATCCTTGGCCACCCGGTCTGGACGGAGCCGAAGGGGGGCTGCGGTTGCAGGGCGGGAAGGGCTTGGAAGGAAGGCTGGAAGGAGGAGAAGGAAGGAATGGAGAGGAAGAAGGAAGGGAGAGAAGGAATGCAGCTGGCCTCCTCCTCCTCAGGCCAGGGCGGACAGAGCGCATGCTTGCGCTGGCAATCCCGCCACTTGCCAGCGCAAGCATGTGCTCTGTCTGCCTGCCCCCCAAGCAGAGCTGCTTGGAGGAGAGGGGGGAAAGAGGGGGGGAACATCTTGGACGTCACGGGTCGGGTAAATGCGGTCCGCAGGCCGCATGCGTCCCACGTGCCGTAGTTTGAGGACCCATGGTCTAAAAGCTAGCCAACAAAGGATATTATTGGCTTATTCAAGCTTTAATCTTTTGTACCTAAAATGACCAACATTTATTTCTAGTTTTAAAACTCCTTTGAGGGCTTTTTTTTGGGGGGGAGGGGGGATAGGCATACCATAAATAGCCTTTATTGAAGCAGACATTTTATACAGGGGATCTTTGGAAGTATTTAACTCTAAATCAGGAAGGTGGTAAAACACTGCCAGGGCTTTCTTTTCTGACTCATCCTAATAATTACTGGGTACTGGGGGCTGAGTTTTACAATAGTACTTGTTTTGCTTTATCTTGGGTACATTTGGAAACTAATTGTGGAAGTAGCTTTCTATTCAACCTTGAGCTATTCTGGTTGATTTGTTAAGCATTTATATATAACCTTGATCGATGTATCAAACAAGGTTTCTACAAGGTTGACCTGTCCTTAATAGTTAATGAACACCTGTTCTTGAATAATATCTTCTTGTGCTCAGTGTTTAGCAGACTGATGAACACAGCCACCCGCATCTGGCTTCTTCCAAATAGAGTGAATGAAAACTCCATTTAACATGTTTTCTGGAAATGAGTGTCCCTTGGTGATCCCAACAGATCGGAAGAAGGGAAAGCTAGGAAACACTGGATGAAACTACAGAATCAGTCATATATTTCTATCTTAACTCTGTTATATTGGTGTTAAAGTCAGAATTGAATTATGTCAACATTTTAAAGTACAGTAGTTTTACTGGAGGCTGTATTCTCTGAGGGAGATTTTATGTGATCTGTAACTGGATCACATTTACCATATGTATAAAATAGATGGATCATAAAAAAAAGATAAATTGTGATTGTTCGGCTTGCAGAATTTCCTTTTTTTCTTCTAAGGCACAAAAAATAGAAAAACATATGTTGAATATTCTGTCTGTAGAAGGTTGGTGCTAGTCAGTGTTCAGTACAAAACTAGATGAGTGAATGACATGGAATAAGGTAGTTTTCTTGTGTCCTTCCTAATAAGAATAGTGCAATTCAGAGTTCTTATCTCTTTTTTGCATTCTGCTTGCTAAATTGGTTTCATGGCAGCTAATTTATTTTTCTTAATTATAAACCACATAAGTAGCCCTAGTGTGTTTCAGAAATCTGAGAAAAATATGAATTGCAATCTGGAGTATTTGAATTATTAAACTAGAAGAACTGATAAGTTTGTAATCGTTGGAAGCCTTCGTTTTAAAAGATCAAACAGCTGGATAATAATGTAGACTGATCTCAGCCAAGCTTTGTTTTCTCTTGATAGAGTTAAGGACGGGCGTTCTCATTTTTTGCCTTGCACTGAGTACAGCATGACCTCATGCTTTCACATATGTTAACTGATTTTGCCACTGCCCCTTTCTTGTTTGTGTTTCTGCATAATTAGCCCAAATCACAGGATCTGATTTCTGAGAATGTTATATATTCAACAGAACCTTTAACAATGAGTTTCTTTTGTTGCACTAGTGTTGATCATCACTGACTGATTAATCTTTTTTTTTACTCTCACTATCTATGATCATTGCCTTGTTGATTTTCAAGTCTTAATCCTACTCCTAACATAGATGTACACATACATGCCCCCTACACCTTCTTTGTTGATGTCTGCTCATGAATACATTGATGTTGTGACAGTCATCACAGGATGCCTTTACTTCCTTTCATTGTTGCTCCCTTTTTTCTTTTTAAATAATCTTTTAAAATAATCCCATAAAGAACTCCAAGCCCACTGATAACATAGAACTGCATAAAACAAAGTGACAGGGTAGCAGAAGAGAACGGAAGCTAGTTGTAAAAGCTGCTTATAAAAGCACAGATTCATGAAGGCCTCTAGTTATCCTTGAGCTGAGCAAATTCCTCTTAGCTAAGAAGGCCTTTTGATGAGGACAGTTTATAGTAATTGATAATTGAGTGGGCTCTTAGCCACTTGTGCATTGTTTTTGCTAACTGATTATAATTAACCTTAAAATTTGAACTCCAGTTTAACAGCCATGCAATTTAATTTGTTTGTTTGTTTTGGTAAGAAGTGTGAGCAGCATTTTTCTTGATGAAAAGTATCTTATTGGCCAATTATCTGAGTGTCCTTTTTCCTTTTCCCTTCCAAATGTTCTGCACAAATTTGGGACTGACCATTTCCTTTACTCTAAACATTCTGTATCCGGGAAATCCCTATTCAGAGGATCAGCCTGTAGGCAGGAATCCAATACAGTGTGTAGAGGGCCAGGGCTACATGTGCTAATCCACCCCTTGACCTCGGGCATTTGTTATGAAGATCTAAATGGTGATTTTTAGTGCATTTAGCGGACAGTGTTTAGATTCTTTCTAAACTATGGAATTCTGTGTTAGCAGAGGTTGCAATTGGGAGATATTTCTGCTCATGTTAAATTATTCCTTCCTCCCATGCAGACATACAAAAATCCAAAAATCTTTAATATTTCTCATCAAACAAATTTTTTGGAAAATAATCTAAATTTATGGGGTTTTGTTTGCATACCTCTGCCTCCAGATTTTTGAGGGTCCCACACACTCAGTTTGAACACCTAAGTAAGATTGATGCTGGGACTTCATGGTCATAAGTGGAAATTATTTAGTGATGATAGCATTTAAAATAAATCTGCAGAATAGTGGATGTGGCTGAAATCATTGTGATGCTTAAGACATCTTTAGAAATAGATGTTGCTGCAGTTGAGTGAAAAGTCTTTTCACAATGATCTACGATGTAGTCTAAATATGTTTCCTTTGATTCTAAAACACAGACGCTTTTTTAAAATAAAAATATGTGGGTGAGGTTCATAAATAGAAGGGAGTGGTACTAGTACTGCTGTTTTTTTTTAAAGTGCTATCCATAATTTTTGAAAAATCTGTTTTTACATTTGAGCAAAACACATCCTAATGAAATTTTCTAGTTGGATCAGGCGGGCTTTAATCATTAGATGTTTATAAATTACAGAGTTCAAGATGATATAAATGCATGGTTTATTATTTTAATGTGATGGTAAATCCAGATGTATGGTTCAACTCATAGAAAGTTGCATCTGAATTATTTCTGCAATGTACATTGTTCAAGTACTCACATTTTCTGACTTAATTCTGACTTTAATTTTAACCATTAAAGGATGGAGAAAAATTGCACTTTATAAAACAACCAGAAAGAGCAGCAATATATAATGAAACTCTGAATTTGATATAAATGGGTATCTTGATTCCTCTATCTAACTACATGAATCAAATAAAGTAAATTGTACCACACCCTTCTCATTGCCAGCATACATTTATGAATGTTTACAAATATGTTGCTTTTAATTGTTTCCATAAACATTAGCCAACAAATGAAAATCGTAGCCTTATTTTACCAGCAGTAGAATAGATGGCACCTGAAACCTTTGAAGATTATGTTGATCTCATATATCACTTTGCAAAAATTAAAGATTATTAAATGTTATAACTTGAGCTACTATTCCATGCACATTTAGAAGTAAATCTTACTGAATTAAATGGGACCTGCGATGAGAATACTTGAAAAATGTATGTAAACAGTGGGGAAGCTGGTAAAACCTGAATATCTACCTGCAAAAGAGAGTTGGAAAAATTGGAAAAAAATTCTGCATCACTTAAAAAGAAGAGTTGGGATAATGGTCCTGAACACATACAAAACTCGGACTGAACATCTTATTATTTAAAGAGCACCAGTTTTAGGTTTCCAAAATTAAATGTACTTAAATTAAGCAACTGATGACACAAATTTTGTTAGTGGAAATAAAGAAATGTCATAAACAAACAAATAATATTCTAAGTTAGGATCTGTTTTGAGCTCACCCCTTTTCCATCTGTGGCTCAATTACAAAGAATTAACAGCATAGCTTCTCACAAACTTGAGGTAGAAATTACACAAAGACTTAACCTTCTGCCTTCAGATAGGCACAGCATATGGCAAAACATATTAAAATAAAAAGATCCCTGGAATAATTCACTTGGTTAGTGAAAGAAGGAGTTGCGTTGCTTATGCCACCCAGCTCATGCTGGTTTCTCTGCTTCATGTTGCTCTTTTATAGTCTTTAGGTGCTATATAGTCTATAGGTGCTTTCGGTTTCTTTGCTGGAAGCTAATACTGCCCACAAATGGCTTCAGTGGATTTTTGGAATATTTTTTTTTCCTGTGTAGGGTAAAAAAATTAGTTTCTTAAATTTTCAATAAGAAATCTGTAGAAAATTAACCTATAGAAGAATGCACAAACAATATTCTTACGCACTTCTTTGTAGATAATTTCCAGATAAATATTTGCAGGATAATTTTATGTAATACATTTTCTGCAGTTTTGCAGAGTTGTTTCTAGATAATTGTATTATATTTAAAGGCATGAGAGCATTAAACACACACACACACACACACCAAACTGATCCTTTCTGGAAATTAAGGAAAGTTGAAAGAAATGATGCTTCCGGTAGAAGGAAAAGAAAGAAGTTCAGGGCTTCTTATCGAGAGCTGTTTGATTAGAGGAAAAGTTAAGTATCAGCAAGTAGAGGCACCCCCACTTTGGGCCCAGAATAACTGAATAGCAGAGGAGGAGCTGGCAATCTATTAAGCATTAATCTTGGAAAGATGCGTAGGCAGAGAATAGTATCTGTTTCCCCTTAATTCCCAATACTTTTGCTGACTATTGTTTGCTGGTGTCTTTAAAAGGAAAGCTGATCTGCTGTACTCTTGCTATGACAAAATAGCAACATAAAAAAGATTAATACTTTGTAAAGGATGTACCTTTACAAATGACATTAAACAGGTACTACTACTAAATGTACTTGTTTTTCATTTTTCCCAAGCATAATAAAATGTTTAGGAAGCAATACTGAAAAACAACATGCATGCTGGTTAGGAAAAACTGAGAGTTGGAGTTTACACATCTTAAAGTGGGGAAAGTTGGAAAACACTGTTCTAGACCAGGCCTGCATAAAATATGAACCATGGAGTATATGTACTCTTCCCCACAAGCAGATTCCTATAGCATGCCTGCATTTAAAAAAAAACTTATTCACTATCAAATGTTGTAGGGATAATACTCTGGACTCTAGTTCACCAAGCTTTACTTTCAGAAAATCCACCATCTGATACTTTACTCAGATCAAATCTTTGTCTTCAGGGAAAAGAAAAACTCCCAAATGAAGACAAACCTAATATCTGGCCATGATGTCTCCTGACCAGGGTGATTGGGCAGGGAATAATTGGTTTTGCATGAAATGATCAGATGAACTGCATCTCCTCTGCTGTTGACAGTGACTTCCACTTCAAGGTTCAAGCTGGGGGTTCTGCAAGAAAACACAATTGAAAAAAAGTATTATTTTTTTTTTACTTTTCATGCTGCGCAATGCTAGTGCTCACATGCTGGAAATTTTTATCTGCTGTATTTTAGCTGCCAGCCTTATGCTTTGTTGTTATCTCACATTCTATACCATGTGAGAAATATGGGTTAAAAGTAAATGTTATTACAAAGTTTTCATATTATTTTGCAAATTTTGTGAGATTGTTTCCTGAGTTATTTTAAGAGTTCCTCCAGGATAAAAGTTGGGAAGGTGTGGTCTACATCACTAAGTAGAGTTCCATTATTCCCTGTGGTGTCTGTTACCTGGCCTGGCCTATGTCAAAAGTCTGGCAATACTGGCACTGGGTAGGTTGGATGTTTTGTAATCAGGTGGATTGCTTCTTTTCAGAAAGTGAATTAGATACTTCTTGCATTGAGCCACTGAATTGAGCCACATCTAATACTGTTCTAGAGGATTTCCAAATTTTCACAGGAGATTTTCATGGATGAAAAATAAATGAACAATTAAATCCAGAACTGTTACGAAGTAGATCTTTGTGACCTGGAGAGTTTGGAAGACAAAGCAAAACAAATAACTTAGTTTTATTAATTATTAGATTTATTTAAGAATGGCATTATTAGTTTAGCTAGATTATTATTCTAACCTTGATGGCAAATGTTAAAACACTATGAGCCAAACTAGATGCAGTAACAGATAGGTCCATATTGTGATTATGAATTCAGATAAAGGAGATGTCAGTTAGGATGTATGGAAGAGCATCCTGGAAGAAAAGCATTTTTGGGATATCCTCTCTCTCTACACCAAATGTGCTCTATCTGATACTTTTATCAGAAACAGACTTTGGTAAAGGTTGTTCTTTTAAACAAGTATGCATTTATTGAAGTTTAGTGCAAGTATTTGGGAGAGTTAGGTGGGAAAGTTATATATTCTTTGTTGTGGATGAGCATAGAATCCAATTATTGGGTGATCTCCCCTCTGATCCCATAGTTGAGTCGACAGATGAAATTGCCTTGTTGAACTGAGTGGACCCCAGTTTCTTCAACTCAACTTCTGATCTGGATGTTATTTTCTGGAGCTCATCATTTACAGATCATTGGATTCTATATTTAAACTTCAGCACTGTTTCTACCAATGTTGGCAAACAGTTCAGCCAGACTGTATTTTTGCTGAATTTCTATTATAACCTATTATTGATGCAATGAGAAACTTTGTTAATTTCAGTGCTATTGAGCATGGTTCCAATGGGCATTTTGCTGATATATAAAACATTTGACCATAGCTATGTGCATGAATCCAGTTCTGTTTCACAACAGCCCTTGAAAATATGCCCAAGAAGGATCCTGTTAAATTTCATGAATTTTGCACTTGCATTTTGTCTAGTTAAAATTTTCTTTTCTACACTGATACCTGAAGTCTATAAGAAAAAGAATGCATATATATCTTATAGTTTTAAATTGAAGGCTGCTTTATTTTAGCCCTAAAAAATCTGGATTGAATTTGGTCTTTAACTTGGTTACATGTCTGTCTGTGATGCAGAATAAAGTTTATTTCCCTCTCTCACATTCTACATTTGATAGAAAAGCTTGAAGCTCGCTGATGCTGTGGTATGCAATTGTTTCATACCTTAATTGCTAGGACAAACATTTGTTATACAGTATATTATATACCTGAAGTGAATGAATGGTTCATTGTGCTGAACTGGCATTCACTGCTTGAATTGCTTAGCAGAGTGAAAGCAAAATATTTAAGTGAGCTGCCTTGCTTTTATGAAGCACTTGTTTTACCAAATAAAGGATGATGAGACTGAATGGAACAGGGAGTGGACACCATTCTTGCCCCTAAGTTACTAACTTACTCAATGACAATGAAGAGATTGCACTTCAAGATGCCCTGAGATTGCAAAGCTGGAAGGAAGCACCCTCCATTGCTACTTGGTGGAAGATGAAAGATCACTATTTTATTATATAGAAGTGGAGTATTATAATATATCATAAATCATCTAAAGGATCATTCAACTAATTACAAAGTATTTAGCATATAATATATGCATTGAAGTATTATTTCAAGAAAATGGCAAGGCTGAAACTATAACTACATCAATTGCATATTATAAGGGAAATTTCTGAAACCTTTTTTTAAAAAAATATATGAATTAGCCAACAGAGAAAGTAGAGTGTGTGACTTTCTAATATACACCCAGTGCCTTGACAGATCTTTACCATAACTTAAAGGGAATCTGCTAACAAAGGAAGTTCTTGGTCTTGTATTAGCTTTGTGATCCCAGTTGGAAAAGATTATAACTATATTTGTCATAGTGTTACCCTTTCCCTATTCACTCAAAGGTTGTCTTAATGCCACTTATGTTGAAGGAAAATAATCTTTCCATCATAATTTTTTATTGTCTGTCTCTACACCAGCTCAAAAGAATGGTACACTTCGTAAATCAAGAAATGCATAACCAAAGTTTTGCACAGACTTTGTGCCTAAACATTCAGATAACCTGCGTTCCCAGGCAGTAGCTTTTTGAAGTGCCGTATTCAATCCTGGGAATAGTCCAATGAAATCCAAACAATATTTCTAGCCTTGCTGATTGTCCAAGGTCAAGCCAGTTGGTCTGTGGCTACTTAAGACAAAGCCTACTCAAGATGAACTCTCTCCTCAATAACCTTGTCCCTAAAAGACTCCTTTGGGCCTCGAGCCAGGTCTCGCACGGTTCCTCTAAGGGCTCAATGGAGACATTCTGTTCTGCTTTTCAGACTGAGTAAAACTTGCTAATTTTAGCTCATAAGCATTTCTGTGATATTGTGGAGTAAAGAATGCTGAAATATTAGTTGTCTCACAAGTTGGCATAGCAAAGTAGAATGTGTGGCATTTGAAACAAAGAGAATCTCTTTGGAAATAAGGCAAAAGGGAGGAATATCTTTGTCTAAATTCAGTGTGTAGGTCTTCAGAATGAAAATAGAAGACCGAAGGGTAAAATATTTAAATCCTAGGAGATCTCCTTATATGGGGACCAATGCAAGTGTCTATGTGTTACTGACACTCCCTTAACTAGTGTTTAGTATTGCCAAAAAATGAGGTATAGAGGATTCATTTTAAGAACTTGTGAGCAAACTTGCTTTCTTTGCTTCTGAAGAAATGCTAAGTATAATACCCCCTTTTATCTTGTTATACAGGCAAGATCTCAAGTTAATGTGCACCTATTCTAATTGACTGCAATAACATTACTAGCAGTTTTATGTCTATTTGTGTCCATTACTAAGATACATTTCCCCTGGTTTCCCACTGAAAATCTTCTGCCCGAGATGAAAAACTGTAGAAGTGCTAGCAAATTACAGGCAGTGTTAGGGCTGCACATGTATTTTGAAAGAACTTCTTCAAATCAGCAAGAATATTTATGAAGTACCTCTCTTTAAATGTTAAAGCAACTGCATTTTTTTCATTTTCCTGATCTGCTTCAGAAGTTGGCCATCTGTGTCCACTTGTATCCCAGCTAAGCAACTGTGTATGAACATGCATGTGGAAACAGCAGTACCATTTTCCAAAGTCTGTAAAACAATATGGCTGCTTTAATGATTTGTTCTGAATATACATTGCATGCTTTTGAACAATCTGTTTTAGAGGGAATTTTTTTTTTTGAAGAGATAGAATTTCGATAATAGAAACAACTTGGAGATCTCACACTTCAACATAAAAAAACTGAGTAGTTTGTATCTTGTGTAAAAGATATACTGCTGTTTAAAATACAATTTAAATATAAATTACTGATGGCGGTAGAAAGAAAATGCAATTTTTAAAAATACTTTAAAGGTAGATTTCTTAGAAAATTAATACAAACATGCCAAACAATTCAGGCATAAATTTTTCCTGTTTTTGGCATTAGGCATCCAGTAGAATGTGTTGTTTATAGGACATGATCTTGTTCTGTTTAGCAACCAGCATAATATAAGAATGTAATAGTGGAATGAGAGAAGTTCTGTAAACAGGATCAAATTTACACTGACTTTGCCATTACTTTGCCTCATAATCAGAGGTGAAATTCAGCAGGTTCTAGAGGTTCTCTAGAACTGATAGTAAATTTTCTAAGCAGTTCGGAAAACCGGTTGTTAGAAGAAATCTCCTTTTGTTTTTTCCTACTTTACAGGGTTAATCCTGTAAGGAAGGCAAGAAAAAACCATTCTGGTATTTTTCTAACCTAATCTTTATTGCCCTGCTTACAGAAACTGCCCACCCAGTCACATGACACACACCCCAGCCACGTCCACCAAGCCATGCCCACAGTACTGGTAGTAAAAAAATTGAATTCCAGCACTGTTCATAATTCGGAGAAATGTAATGCATTTGGAAGAAGCAAAACAAAACCCTTCATTCTCGAATTTCTGTACCATTGGCTGGTATAATATAAAATACGTGGCTATTCTAACAGCAATAATTTGTGTTCAGGTACACTTTATTGGAGTTACACAGTGGTATTGCTCTTTTAAATGTTACTTCGATAATATGATTTCCAGTTTCCAAACAGTTGTTTTGAATCAATTTCCAGAGACCAGAGGGAGTCTTTGGTAATCTACATTCATGTAATTTTCTTAGCAACAGGTTAAAAATCGTTTGCTATTGCTTTGCTTTGCCTGTTTCTTCTATTAGTCTGTTTTCAACAAATTTTCAACCCTGATAATTTCTGGTGGTCTCCCATCCAAATAATAACCAAACACGAGTTTGTTTTATTGTTCATAATTAGCTATGATCCACTAGATGCTCACATTTAGTGAGATTTAATAAATACAGCAGCCAAAATGTATGGTCATTTTTAATTTTCTATTGTCTAATTTCAGTTACCTGAAATCATATATATTTTGTATTATACTGTTATCTTTATTGGTGCACAGAATGGGAAGGATACATGGTATGAGGGTTTTTTGAACGAGTATCTGTGGTCACAATCCTTAAAGCAACCATTCTAATTGCTTGAAATGTGTACTTTTCAGTATATATAAATATAAGTTTTGTTAATATTTATGTTTTTGAAAATGAATTCCATTTTTTTTTCTTTTCAGTCCCTTAACGGGAGTTTGGGAAGACCTCTAGCAGGCGCTGTTCACACGGATGAAATATCTTATATGCCAAGGTTTGAACTATTTATTATATTTGCGTTTTTCCTTATACTGAGAAACACTCTTGATTCATATACAGTAGTTCTGCCCATCTTATTCTTAAATGTGGCAGACTTTCAGATATTTTTCCTCTTAATCTAGAGGAAAATACCTGGAAATCTACCTGGAAATACCAAGGATGAACTGTATACGCTCTCCCACTGTGTTATGTTCCTTCTCTAATCCAGTGGTGCCTATTGTGAATGGTAGTAGCACACGCTGAGTCAGCCAAAGATATTTCATGACCCTAGTGCCAGAAAATAACTAATTATAAATGCCTAGGCTTTTATCTGTATGTCTTCTTTGTATAGACAAAACTGTCCTTGAATTCTCTGATGAGCAAATATTCTCTGATTAAAATTTAAGAATTAAACAAGCTGAATTTTGTTTTCAGAGTCTCATATCCCATTCCATTGCTACTTGCCTTAAATGAATAGATATACCTTGTTGGCAATAAAAAGTCTCTCGTTGCAACTCGGAATATTTTAGCAGTTAGATACTATTATATTTTACTAAAATGCTATCTGTCAATCTCAAGGAGATTCAAGCATTCAAATAAGTATAAAGATTTATTGCAAGTGTAAGCTCTCTACAAGAATCTGAATCTACTAACTAGGAAAGGAAATTGGAGATAGATAAGAGTAGAAGGAATTCAAGATGGGTTGGACTTAGATCTCTTGTGGGCACGAAGGGATTCATGACTGATGACATGCTTGACCCCTTCCATGGGTTCAGGCCTGATTATCTCCTACACTATCTACAGACTTACTGAGAGATAAGATCATAGATAAGACCACCTAATCAGGGTACTGCTATTTATAAAACTATATTCTTAGAGCAAAAATATCTGAATATTCTCCGTTGTGGGGAGCAGAGAATCCAATGATTGGGTAATTGCCTCTGTTCTGATCATGTGACTGAGTTGATCAAGTATAAAAGTTTGCCACACTGTCTGCCAGTTCAGTGTTTTCAACTCAATTCTCTGATCTGAACTGTTTGCTGGACACCTGTCATCATTGGATTCTCTTGCTATTTCCTAATATTGGTCTGTAAGTTGTTCTATTTATTTAGTCAGGGAGGCCAGTTGAGGAAGTTTTTCCACTTTCGAGTGGGCGTCCTGCACCTGTCAGCTGAGCCCAGCTCACAGCGGGCTAACTGTCAAAAGCTTGGGTACCATTTTCACTGCTGAGAGACTGTTAATTCCCCAGACGCCCACATCATGGTCAACAAGGGCAGTTCAGCAGTGCTGGCTTCAGGCGTGGGATTGCCCTCAGCCTATTTCTCCCCTGACAGCCCATTCTTGGTCGGGCTGCAGCCTCTCTGAAAGCGTTACCGCTTCAGATTCAAAGGAACTTTGCAGCAAGGCTTTTTTCCTGTCAGTGGAGCCGCTTTTTTCATTCTGTTTGCCGCTTTGGTAAAGAGCTGCGATAATCATTAGAGGCTGTTTCTCCCTCACCCTACAAGGTAGTATTGCTTTATCAGATCCTAATTAATGGAATTCCTTCTGAAGGAAAATAGATTAGATCTGCTTCTATAACTTATAGCTGTCCAACAAAACATTTTGATTCCACCTGGCTTTTCATGGTACAAGCTTTCAAATTAAATCTGCCTGAAGGTGGTGGTACATATTTTGTTTTGCAATTTATTTTGGTGACCCATGAGGATGACAGTATCTATAAGTCAATAGACTATCTTCCTATTGTAAATATGAAATGTTCATGCATTCATGAATTCCCCCAGTCCTTGACTTACTGCCATTTGTTTAGTGACCATTCAAATTGCAGTGGCACTGAAAAAAGTAACAATTGATCCTTGTGCATACGCCTGTTGCATGATCCCCATAATTACGTGATCAGAGTTTCGGTGCTTGGCAACTGGCATGTATTTATGATGGATGCAACATCCCAGGGTCATGGGATCAAAATAGCAACCTTCCTAGCCAACGTCAAACAACCAAAGACAATAGGGAAAGCTGGGTTCATTTAATGACAATATGATTCACTTAGCTGCAGTGATTTGCTTAACTGTTGCAAAAAAAGATTGTAAAATTTGGCACAACTTATTTAACAACTGTCTTACTTAGCAATGGAATTTTTTTTCTTATTTTTGGTTGTAAGTTGAGGACTACTTCTATCAATTTCTGTTATTATATTTCATAACCAAAGAATAATTCACTAGAAGAAAGATGTTGGATTTTTCATATAAGAGAGAACTACATTACACAGAAGGCAAAGAACAGCCTAAGTGTCTGCCAGTTTTATATGATAAAAACAGGTTGTTGTTTTTTACATGGTCAAATATGTGCAGCATTAAAACAAGCAGCATGAGCTGTAGAGCATTTCTATTGTGTTCCTGTCAGTCATTCAATAGCCAAAAGGAGAATCAACAGCATATTTTACTTTGTTAGCAACATAGAGGAAGCATTAAGTGAATGTATCTAAGTATGATGGACTGAAATATTTTCAAAAAAGTAAGTTCTTTCTCATTTGTTTTAAAAAACAAACCCTATCCTGAAGCATTTTTCTCTTTTTTTTTCATGGCTTTAATCATGCAGTGTATTAATTAAAGTTTATAGAGCAGTTTGCAACTGTCCTCATTTATATTGGGAATTTAGCTGAATTTTGTAAAGCCACAATTATACAAAACTTATTCTTCAGGTGTCTGATCAGTGAAATGATCAGTCTTAAATAGTGATGATGACCTGGCATAACATCTTCCAAATCAACTTTTTTAGCCTTTAAATTTAGCATTTCATTGACTATATAACTATATTTATTGAAATGTTAAAATCTTGATTATTGTCTCCTAGTATGATTTGATTGCTTATTTGTACCCCATGACTATCATTAAGTGTTGTATCCTATGATTCCTGCCGTACGTACCGTTTCCTTTAATGTTCACTGAGAGCATATGCACCGAAGACAAATTTCTTGTGTGTCCAATCACACTTGGCCAATAAAGAATTCTATTCTATTCTATCTTTGAAATTTTCTGGGCTGCTGTACATTCACTATGCTCACTTCTATATGTATAATAATATTATTATATTTATAATCTGATTATTTCCAGTTCTTGTTTTATATTTAATTTGAATTTATTGGTCAGTTCCAATGGATTCTGTTCAATCAACATATGGTTGTAAATGGCAAAGATTATCAGTAAAATAAAGCAATTGTATATGATATTAAAACCACAAAACATAATGCAAATACTTAATTAACAGTAGTCAGACAATGCATGCTTGTGTAGTGTGTTATTGACCATATTAATTTTCTTTTCTAAGCCCTAAATTAATCAATTTAGTAATAAAATCCAAATCAAGCTTCCTTTTGATTAAAATACAATATACCTGAAGCTTCAGTATAAACTCTAGTAGTACACCTTTAAACAGCCACTTAAACAATAATTTTTGTGCATTTATTTATTTAATAAAAAATTAGCACCTTATAGCCCAAATAAATAATTCAGTGAATGCTCTAAAGCAGTGGTTCCAAAACTTTTTCAATCCACCGCCTTCTTGGTGCTACAAAGCATCCTCACTGCCCCCCACCCCACTCCCTATAAATAGCATTATTTGGAATTTTTTCTCTACAGGTTCTGGTGGGTGTGGCTTGGTGGGTGGGTGTGGCTTGGTGGTCATGTGATTGGGTGGGCGTGGCCAACTTGATGTCAAAGAGAGGGAGAGGGAGGAGAAAGTGAATGAGAAATAGTTGGAAGAATCATGGATAGATAGATAGATAGACAGACAGACAGACATATGTGGAGGAAGGGTGAGAGAGAGAGAAAAGGAGAGGAAGGATGGACCACAAACCCTGGCTTCAGAAGACTCTTTGAAACAGCACAGTAATCTAGGGCGCTTGCAGCCCTAGATTGCTGCGCTGTTTCAAAGAGTCTTCTGGTTTGTGGTTCTTCCTCTCCTTTTTCTCTCTCTCCCTTGCTCCATATATCTTTTCTATCTATCTATCCAACTATATCTCATTCACTTTCTCCTTCTTCCCTCCCTCTCCCTTTTTTCTTTCTTTC
>JAEANM010010606.1:0-15714 GCA_017656035.1 Myanophis thanlyinensis
TGGAGATGGAGCTGCCAGGCAAGAGGTCAAGAGGAAGACCAAAGAGGAGATACATGGATGTGCTAAAAGAGGACATGGTCAATTAGGGTGGGAGTAGAGGATGCCGAGGATAGAGTTAGGTGGAAAAAGATGATTCGCTGTGGCGATCCCTAATGGGAACAGCCGAAAGAAGATGATGATTCTGTCAATGGGATGGGTTAATAAATGTTCTATTTGCCTAATTTACAAAGCAATTTCTACTGACTTTTATTATAGCATGCCAAGAGCCACTGACAGTAACATTTGCTTTCATTGAAGAAGATCACTCTTCATTTGCATATAAGGCCTAATGAAATTAATGATCTTATGCAATGCAAATTGCTCAGAACTATAGCTACATTTATTAGGATCTTAAAACAAAGACAGGAGGCACAAATTGATCATCATTTATCTTTACAGTGATGCAAAGATTGGATCAGCATAAGATACTACTAGTAACATATAATATACTACTTTTTCACTTAAACTAGAAAATTGGTTGAAAGCTACACACCTGGGTAGCAACTTTGGCTCAATGTGCTACTTTACCTGCTTGGAACAATGCTAACATCTTCATTTGTATCAATATTCCCATACCACAGGCATAACCATATCTTTTATTTTTTTCACCCTGTAGGCATTACTGTGTAGGTACAATTTTGGTAACTAATCACAAAGATATTATAACAAACCTTTTCAATTCAAGTCAAATTAATGGCTGTGTCTAACAAGCTGTGAAGCATGTTGGATTGTGGCTCTATGGCATGCTGAATTTTAATATAATTTTTTTTAAAGTCCTAATTTATCAGTATATGTATATATTATATATGATTTGAAAAATGGGCAATGAGGATTTTCTAACATCCCTTTCTCCTAAATTCTTGTTCTATAAAAGCCTTTGGCTTGGTTACTAAACCATTGTGCATATTATAATAATTAGTATCTTCACATCCTGGAAGAATTGATATTCATACCAAAGGACTCTCTTCCTCTGATTGCCAAGCTTTGCCCTCAGCAATGACATAATGACAGTGACATAATGAGTGTTTCAGTAATATGCAATCTGGCCTTTACTATCTTGCTAATCCTTTGCTCATCTGCCACATTTTGGCAGATCCATCAATGACATGAATACTTGCTGAAAGATAAGTGTTAGATTTAACTGCTCAACTGTTGCCAACCAACAATCGCAATAGATGGGAAAAGAAGAGGGTTTTTATTGCCTTGCCAAGGTAATCCATTTCATTTGGTCATGTTATTTGACTTTCTACAATTTCCACCTCAGAAGAAAAGGAGTGACATTGACACATTTAGCTATTCCGTTGCTAGGTCTCCATAGTTTTGCATGCATATGGCAGCTAAGATGCTATTTAAATATATGAGCTCTTTCAGAGTCCATGTTATGTAACTTTGCCTTTGACAGGACAACATTTCCCTACCTTCTCTGAAATCATGAGGACATCCAAAATATTGTTTGGCAGTATAGAAAATCCCTAAACATTAAACACTTGGCCAGCGAGTTTTGAAATGGCATATAAACAACTAAGAGGAAGCAGCACACAGGAAAGGCCATAGCAAACAACCATGCAAGTGATATTATGCAATTGAGGGCAGGGCCTTGCTTGTAATAGTGACTATTATCTGTGTGTTTAAAGTTGTGATTGTGTAGGTGTGTATATAAAGGAGCACTAATAAATTGAAACTTATTAAGAGATTAAAAAAAAACCTTCAGGGGTGATGGCACTTCAGAGCAGATTGGCACATAACAGAAGGGAATTTTGTTCTGTTCTCGTGCTTGCTATATGGTTGACACTGAAGTTTGTGCCAAGGCTCACGAGTCACATAGGAAGAAAGTTAAGAAGTTTAGAGGTTGATTGAACTGGTTCCTAAGGGGTAGGTCCTCGTAACTGCTGGCACAGAGGTGGGGCTGAGGTTTCCAAGGGAAGGCCTTGCTGTTGGTATCCATAGTTAACATTGCCACAAGGAAAATGGCGAAGCCTGAAGAGAGGCACTTCCTTAACACTGGCCGTAAGTGAAGATGGTTCTAGAAGAAGGGAAGAGCTTGGCAGCCTTCCAGCGATTATGCTGGGCCCCAAAGTACAGCTGCCTTCATGCCTTGAATCTTCCTGCTCTGTTGCCTCTTTCTCCAGCTGAGAAGTCTTTGTGACAACTGGCTTCTCTGAAAACCAAGAGCCATATGTTGGGTTCCATAGGTTGGTAGGCTTGTTCCTGGATCCTTGGGTTTTGTGGAGCTCTGTTGCGGGAATTGATTGAGTGTATGCCATGTTGACATGTCCCCCTTCTAGGGAAGCCTGGATGTTAGCCTGGGTAATTGGTTCAGCAGCAGCTGCTTTCATGACAATTCCTGCTGGAATGACAAAAGGGAGAGAGGATGGGGAAGGCAGGAGCTGCTCAGCACCCTTTTTATCTCGCTGAGGCAACACTAACAGAGGAGGAATTGCTTCAGGATCTTCAGGACGTACAGGAACCTTTTCTTCTTCTTCAATGCATGGACCATACTCCACAGGCAGAACCGTATTGATGACATCAGGATCCTATAGGGGAGACAGTTGTTCAACATGTATTTATCTTCTGGTTATGACTAAAACACTAGTGGAATAATATATTTTTGTTCAGAAACAGAAATATTATCTACTTCATCTTCCTGACAATATTAAAATTCACAATTACACAATAAATCTATTAGGCAGAAAATGAGACTGTTAAAGAAACTATTCTTTCATATGAATAAAAAATGTATAGGTTTCATATCTTCTGTGTGGAAGTCATGCTTATGAATGGATTCCTTAAGATAGCATCACCTTTTTCTTATGCTCATGAAACTAGTTAAGTTGCTTTAAGAAGAGCAGAGAAGGCCTGGTCTGTGCACAATCTCACTGTGATTGATCAATCCCGTTGCTAAACATATTATATTTAATGGAATATTGAAATGATAGGAACTGATTAAAACAAAACAAAACTTTTTTCAGATATACAGTATTAGGATTGGGTGGAAGAAATATTTAAGAGACAGTCCCTTCCCTGCACTTCTGATCTGCAGCACCATGAGGACCACAAACTACATCTAAAAGAAGATAGAAACATATGCTGGGGATATAACTACTCTGATTATGTTATCTTCTGTTTTTAAAAAGCTTTACCCACTTTGGGTGTATTAAATATGTAAGAGAAAATGATGTGAGATGGGTATATATGAACCTGGAGTATATTTCTAGAATGTAGCTTTTTCTAGTATGACTTCAAGTTGTGCCTGCACTAGCAGCCAAAAAGCATTACTCTAGTTTGCGGGAACCAAATACAATTAACTCCAGATATGCTGAAGATTTACAGGTCTATGCAAATATGGTCTATTCAAGAAGGACAATAAAGACCATAGATAAGTATCTATCAAAACTAACCATCACTTTTGGATATGAATGGCCTATTCTTTATATGGTTATGAGATGGTTTGAACTATTATTTCAATAATTGATTGCATTCTCCACTTGCCTTGCTAAGTGAGGGCTGCAAGCCCAGAAATTTGAGAAAAAGAGATACTATATTTGGTAGGCTTGGCATGTTTCCCTTTTGTCTTTTCCTGCATTTTGTTACACCCAGTGATGGAGCCTGAGAGAAATGGTTACCTGAGTGCAATATTCAAGCCTCTCCAGAACAATGGCAAAGTCTGGCCTGTCTTCTGGCTGGTGTTGCCAGCACTGGGTCATTATTCGATATCTACAACAGAGGAGGAGAAAATGGCCCTAAAGAACAGATTTAGGTTGACATTCAGTTTGTCACAGCATAAGAGGAAACAGTATCACAATTACATTTTTTTATATTATCATTGCAAAATGAATTTTTAATCCTTGTCAACTAGCATCATAGCTGCAATTTGAATCATAACAATACAAAACCTTTCAGCCATTGCTTGGCTAAAACTAGGCTAAAACTAGATGCTTAATCTAAACTAAGCTATATATTGGGATATTGTCCAAATAACATACAGTGTTTGTGTGTGTGTGTGTGTGACTTTGAGTCACAGTTGACTCCTGGCAATTGCCAGGGTTAGTCCCTGACATTTTCTGGCAAGATTTTTCAGAAATAGCTTGCCATTGCCATTTTCTTAGAAAGTGAATGGGCCAAGGTCA
This sequence comes from Myanophis thanlyinensis, assembly GCA_017656035.1. Lineage (NCBI taxonomy): Eukaryota > Metazoa > Chordata > Lepidosauria > Squamata > Homalopsidae > Myanophis > Myanophis thanlyinensis. Next base: position 4,167 of record JAEANM010010606.1, read on the forward strand.
CCCACCTGGCTTTGTGCCTAAGATAGGACTAGAACTCATGATCTCCTGGTTTCTAGAGTGATGCTTAATCACTATACAAACTAGGCCTCTAACATCTATGAATCTTTGATTAGCAATTTCTTAGAAGCATGAACTTATTTATGCTATACATCTACAGTATATAGTTACCTGTAATTAAATACATTAAACATTATTTACAAGAAAATGTATTTTATTCATACTAGAGAATAAGAACTTTGATCAACAGGATATCTATTGATTAGGATGGGCTACGATGGCTGGGATTATTTATCAAAAATGGGCATATCTTGTACCAAGAAAGAACAGCCATCCTACATCCTAATGAATAATGAATCTGTTATTCCAGATGCTGATTCTGAGACAAAATGGCATGTTAAGTCTGGGGGGAACTCAAGTGTTACAGAATTATCACAAATTTCTAGACAATAAAACACTTCCTAAATACTTTACTTTCAGTGCTCTCTGAATGCTGGCTCAGTACCAAAGAAAGGATTTCTCTATATCACAGCTCTTTGCTTCTAACATTACTTGTTTTATCAGACAGATGTGTGTATACACACACACACACACACACAGCTGAAAAAAATCAGAAACTATTTAATCTTCAGCATGGACTTATGGAGCATGAAAGTTTTCATACACAGGGCCAGGGCAATTTTTGGGTGGATCCATCCTTCCCCCACTTGTGACGAATTCCAAGACCTCCTGGTTACTTTTGCTGGGATACGGCATATATCCAAGTGAGAAAATTTCCCATAGCAACACTCCAAATGACCTGGACACAGAAAAGCAAGAAATAAAACCACAGGTTTATTTGCGGAAATCTGAGCAAAATTATCTAAACGGTAGGAGAATTCTTGCAGAGTCCTTTATGTTGCATTCTTTCTAACTATTCTCTATCGGTGGCTTTGGATCTACTCGTTTCTATAGTGTGTCAAGGAACTGTGGTACCTGTTTGGCAAGCTATATTATTTGGCCGAAGAAAAAGGCATGCTTAAAGAGCTTTTTGGCTTCTATCGGACAAAAAAAATGCGGGCAGTGATAGTTTAAACCCCTGAGCAGCTGTTGGCTTGCAAAGTAGAAAGAAAATTCTGAGCAAGCCTACCAGGTATCTGTTTTGGATGTAAATATCCCTTCCATGAAGGCTTCAGGTGGCATCCATTTGACAGGCAGCATTGCACACCCTCCTTTTCTGTAGTAGCTGGCTCTGCAGTTGAGGCAAGAATATTAACAAGAGTTAAGCATTGGCTCCTTCAGCAGTTGATTGAAGTGGGTGGCTCTGAGAGCTCTGCTGATGGCAGCCCTGAGACTTTTTTCTTTCTGAAACAATAGGGCAAATTATCCCTTTTATAAGAAAAAGGGGGACTAGCCGTCTTTTACTTTTCTAAACAAGGCAAATGGTGTTGATGATTATTTATTACGTATAATTACATTCTTAAATCTGCTTGAAGCAATAGTTCCATTCTTCAATGGCAACAGTTTGAGTATGAGGAACCAAATTGTGACTATATTTGCAATGTGGGATCAGGTGAGTATTTCAGGGGATGTACCTGCTTTCAGAAGACCAGAGGGGAATTTCTGTCATGACTTTGGGAGTAGAGGTAGAACTTAATCAGGAATATGTAGGAGTTGACTAGGCTTCGCACCATCAGTCATGAGTCTCTGCATGCCCCCCAAAAGAGCTCTTAGTCCTTCCCACCTTGAATGCTTTCTTAATTCCGCTCATTTCCCTTGACTGTTAGTAGCTCAGATTCTTGTAGAGAATTTAAACTTGCAATAAATCTTTATTAACTTCAGTATCTCATTTGAACTGCCTGAATCTCCTGATTTTCTGGGCGTTTGATAGAATAGTTAGTGAAGAAGGAGAGTTGGAATCTTTATTCTTTAAGGTAAAGTATAAAGCACAACTCTTAGAATTTGGCCTAGAAATCTATAAAATGTGGAAGAAGGGGACATTTCAAGGCATTTACCCAAAAAGATGATGGCCTTATATTTTAGGAGATCCCCATAAATAAGGAATAAGAGACCGAAAAGCAAAATGCTGTCCAATGCTTTTCCTACTTTGTTCATCTAGATATGTTAACTCTCTATGAATCCATTGCTGGCGATTGCCCACCGAATAAATAAACAAATGTTTGTATGGAACACATTCCACACAAATAATACTGCATTAATTAATTATTAATGAAATGAACAGTCTGAAAAATAATGTACTCCATTTGCAAGGCAATGAATCATTTTCTGTTGTGCCCCTCTTTCTCAGAGAGAAGTGCGCTATTCACTCAAAATCACATAACTCAACCTACACATGAAATACACAGACTGACCTCCTTTTTTCCAGTAAAAATGGCAAAAGTTGGAGAAAAAAAAAGAGAGAGAAAGTAAAGTGATGACTGAATGGAAAGGGCAAAGAAGAGTTGTTGTTTTTAAAAAAAAAAAAACTGGATAGAATCCAAGCATGGAATAATGCAACAGAAAAGGGAAAGAGAAAACCCAATGAGGGTTACAAAGTTGAAACACCCCAGCCATTCCAAGCAGGACATAAGCCTCCTGCTCTTCTTCAAAGTGTTCTCTTTCCTAGTAGAAGACCCGTAGCCATCTGCATTTCTCTAACAAACTTTGGTTTCCCCCCCCCCAAAAAAAACCCCTTCATTTAGCTTTTATTATTCTCAATCAGATAATATAAGGTCTTCTATCAATTCACATCTTGGAGAAAATTTGGCTTCCTATCTGGTAAATATGTAAATATGTAATTGGAGAGTGATGATATTAACTGTATATAGTTTTAATTCAGTTTAAATTCAGAAGAATCAAAGCAAATCTAGTTTTCTTCCTGGCTTCACCCTTCACTCCACCATATGGTGGCCAAAGCTGTGTCCCCTTGCATGAATGCTTTAGTCTGGATCTGGGTTCTCCTACCCTTCCTTAATTTTTTTCTTTATTTTCACGGGATAGCAGACCTGGCTCTTGCCATCTTGTATTTGTCTTTCTGTGGTCCTGTGACAAAGCTGCCCTTGTTTTGGGCTCATCTGACAAAGGATCGGCAGAAATGAGCTCATCTCATTTGCAACTTGGGCTAATTTGAGCCGGGGTGTTTTAAGCAGCTATTATAAGTGACATGACTATACAAAGTAGCCTCCTGAAGCTGGAACTCTCCAGCTGCATCGGGGCTTTGGATTTTGCCATTTCTAGCCAGCACTGCCTAAAATAATACTAGAAATTGTAGATTCACTTTAGTTGCTTGACCTACACTATGCCCATAAACCTCATTGCCCTGGAATGAAGAATCCAAACAATTCACTCCTTTTATGTTTTGCATGTTTACTACAAAGAATGCATTCTCAAAGGGAAGTTTTCAACTTGAAAAAATGTCAAGAAAATCCCCTTGTCCAACCCTGCTTATAAATAGTCCAAGCTTTTGGTTTGTTGCCAGAATCAATACTGTAGAGAAATATGTGCTGAAGTAATTCTCCAGGATGACATCAGAGGGCACTGTGAGGACAGTAACAGTACATTAGCAACAAGATCTACTGTATTAGAGTAGATTATTAAAGTCTTCCTGTTTAGCAACTGCAGAATCATTAATCCTGGTGCCCTGGAGAAATTCCAGAGTCACTAATTACATTCTCCCAACTCTTCTTCCCTACTTTTATATAATGAGACAGTAGTGCAAGAGTGTGTACGGGTCTTGTCAACACAACAAGGGATAAAGCTTCAGGATAAGATCCTGCTGCTTGGTACGAGAAAAGTAAACAAGGTTGGAGAGAATTCTATTTCAAGGCAATACTGAAAATAACAATAAAAGTAAGCCCAGGAAATTCCACATAATGAAAATAGAATTTTAGTGAAGGTACCATACATATCCTCCTGAGTACTGCAAAATATAAATATCTGAAAAAGACCAATGAAATAAGTTTGTGGAAGCTTACATGAGAGAGACAGACAGACAGACAGATTATATAAGGGAATGCTATATATTCCCTTATAGAAGTTATAATATGAAACAATAACCAATATTTCTCACCTATATATGTCCCTGGCCATTCCAAAATCTCCAATTTTAGCTATTCTTCCAGGACCTTTACAAGTAAGGAGGCAATTTCGAGCAGCAATGTCTCTAGAGAAAGAACAATTGGCTGTTTTAAAAAATAATTAATAAAATTAAATTTGCATGGCAACCTAGACAGACCAGCTATTAACTTACTGGAAAACTAAAGATAAAACTACTATTGTATAAGCACACTCTTTTTTCAAATAGGAAAGCCAAAATAGAAAATCCAGAAGTAGAAAACTTCAAACTTGCTTTGTAAAAGAAAAAATTCTATATAGGACATTTTGAGCTCCTGAAGGAAAGGCAGAATATAAATTTGTTCAAGAAATTTAAAAAAATAAATAATGCTTTAGTTCCTTCTTTTTTATGTTCAAAGCAGCAGACCTCTAGAGGGTGGTAGTACACAACCATTGTTGTCAGTGGTTTGTATACTAACCTGATGCAAGACCACACACACACACACACACACCCGAATGGCCCTTCTGTGATAATAGCTTCTCCTACTGACCTGTGAATGAAGTGATTTTCTTCCAAATACTGACAACCACAAGCAATATCACGAGCTACATGGAGCAAATCCAGCATGGTTAGTGAGGAGGGATGGGTCTAAAAGGAAGAATCAAAGAATTATTTCAGGAGTATGGATTCATTTAAAAGGCTCACAAATATTTTTTTTTAATGGTCAATCACAGAATCTGTTAGAATTAATTGTTGCTAACAATATAAAGCTAAGTGTATACATCCCCCATCCCCAGCAAATTTTAGGTCACATTACTGCAATTCTAAACACTTCTTCCTAAGGTCTTGATCTCTGCATTTCACAGATTTTCTGGGCATCCCATGTTCTCTACTTTCTTTGTTGCTAATAAACAATTCTATGCAAAGTAAGCATGAATAAAGGGATACATTTTCTAATCAACAGAAGCTTGACTGAAAATCTTTGAAGTCACTTCGAACTAAATATATGGTATAGCATTACCAACATTAATTTCTAGTGCTCAAATTAATCCCCCTGCCCCTTTTTACTACAGAAACTAAATTCCTGAAGGGGAAGTATAAAACTATGCAATAAAAAGAACAGTTCTCCAATATTTTTCCCACATTTCAAGAACCCAGGAAATTATTTGACAGAATGAGCATATATTCTGTTTTGAAAGACAGATTTCCTCCAAATCAGATCCTGGACAGATATAGACCAACAGAAACTAGCAGGAAAATTATTTCTGGCATGATATGCAGCATTTCTAGATTTTGATAGTACAGGGTCACAGGAGAATAAACAAAAACATTTTTCATTGGACAGCTGGAAAAATATCAATTCAATTGACTCAGCCCTGCCCTACTTTTGTAATACCAAATTAATTTCCTCAAATTCCTGTTAGAAATTTTATTTTTTATATTTTTATAGTTTTTTTCAACTGATTCTCTACATCCTCATTATTTTCAAAATAGAAACATGATGTCTCTCTGTTCCTTTGCAAAACATTTGCATTTGCAAATCCAGCATTGAGTAAAATAATTACTAGGCAGGTGTTCTTTTTTGGAAACCTGAAAAAGCATGTGCAGGAAAATATTGCAATAAAACAATCTCTTGCCAGTCTGACAGAACTGAGAATGAATGAGAAAGTAAAGGGTCAAATAATGTAAGTATTTCAGGATTGTAGAAAATTGTCAGCCAAGCACATCCACGTTCATGTTCACTGAATGCTCCAGATTGTTGATTCTCATCCTAAATGGACAAAACACTGGAGTGTAAACTGCTCCAGTTCATGTATTTATTTATTACATTTATATGCTGCCCATCTCCCTTTGCAAAGCTACTTCTATTCCCTTCCCTACTTCTGCTAAAAAGAAAAATAGCTTGTCTTTAAAAAGTAATAATAATCCAAGAACAGAATCCCCAGAGGAGCTAAAAGAGTAGGCCTTAAAATTAAAGGTAAGAATTTGTACAAAAAGAAAAAGCAAGCCTAGAAAAAAGTCAACCAGGGAGTTCTGATTCAACAAATAGTAAATGTCTAGTTAGCATTACACACTAGGGATATTTATCTTCAAGACAGTTTGCATTGTGGTATTACAGTATATCTGTTATTGTTCTGAAAGTTCACTTACTCTATGTTTGATACATCTTGGGACAAGTCCCTTATATTAGGAGCAAATCTATCCCAATTTGTTATCTGCTCCAATCCTGCATTATCCTTCCCCCTTTTTCCTCTTTCTGTATTTGAATATCTCTCTCTATTTTTTTCTCTTTTGCTGCTGATTGGTTTACCAGAGACTACTTAAAGCAGTATTTTTTTTTTGCATTTGCATTTTCTTTTTCTTTTCTCTTTACTGTTTAAAAAGTAACTTTATTTATTGTTTGTGAAATTGTTCTATCTAAAAAAAATGCTTTGGATTTTCATCTTCTATATGGCCACATCAGGAACTAGACATTTGAAAGGCTTTAATGCAGTTGTGTCATAAACACCATTAGTGAATTGAAAATAGACTATATACGTGTTATGTAAAATTTTATGCAAAGCTTTTGTCACAGTTTGGTTTAATGGAAAAAGAAAATCTCTTGTACTGCCTTTTATTTTATGTCTGTTGAAGTAGAAGCTCTTTCTCCACCAAGGGCGATTTAACAGAGTAATTTGAGATGTGAAGCATTTGTACCCATTTTGTAGAGAGAGGCGAGTACAGGGGTAGCCTTGAAATGCTGAGGAAATTCATTTTCCAGTTCTTGGCTGCTCTTCACCCAGATGAAAGAATGAGGCAGGCAGCTAGAAAGGATGTAGCTGCCATTTGCAGGAACAGGTTGGGAAGAGTTAAAGTAACACCTTTTCTTGTTAGATCAAACTTTGTAAAAGGTGACTGCAAAACAAATTGATTCCATTGTTCAGCATAATCACTGCTCTGAGCACCAACCTGCACAACGGAGGGAAATTAATGCTTTTCTTCCCCAAACTTCTCCCAATTGCTTTTCTAATGCACAAAAAGCTTTTAACGGCTTAGGAGATAGTTTTATGTTCTGAGCTTCTGCTCATTTCAGTTCAGAGGATATGAAGTCTTGTATTTCTACCTCTATTAGCATCATATTCTTGCAGCAATAAGATCTTACCATTAAAAACTTTCTGAATTAAATTGAAATGGACTTGGAGGAACTGAAAGAAAAATAGAAAGTCTAGCTAAAAAAAAAACAAAAAAACAAAAAACAAATAGAGCATAGTTTGAGTAAGTTTTCAATTTATCATAAGAGTAGGCAGCATTCAGCTTCTTTTGTAGCCATGAGAGCTATTGAAAATGGTGCTTCCAGCATTTAAAAGGAAAATTTTTCTTTAAAGGGAAATTATACATTCTGCATAATAAAGAGTAGTGCAGTGGATAAGGCATCATGCTGTAAACTGGGAGACTGTAAGTTCTAGTCCTGCCTTGGTACAAAATCAGTTTGATGACCTTGGGCCTGTCACTTTTTGCCCAGGAGTTTCTCTAGGTAGTCTTCAAAAATTGGACACCATTAAATGGAAAAATAGGCTTTAAAAGTTTATTTTATTTTTTAAAATCTCTTAAAAGTAAAACAATGCCAATGCTCATATATCAACATTCTAATTCTAGCTTTACATATGAGCAGCTTAACCTGCACCTTTTCTTAACAATACATAAGTTGACTTTGGTTTAGAGGCTTCTAGCATTGATGTGGATACCTATATACCATGTCCTTTTTCAAATGTGTTATGACCCTTTTGGTCTTCCTTTCATCTCCTGTTCATAGCCATCCATTAACTTATGTTCAGTATTGATTCTACACCTTTAAAGTATTTTCTGAAACATCTTCATCTTTTTGAATTAGAACTTATCCATCATCTGCTAAACTTTCCCCATAGATGTATTTAAAATCTGCTTTAGTATCTTTCTGATGTTACTGTATGAACAGTTTGGTTTTATTTTGGTTCACGTGGAAGTATGTGGTTTGTTCCAAAAAGTTTCCCAGTGCCTAACACATCTGTCGGCCTGGGATTATCATTCCAAGACACATCAATTTTCTAACATCATGGAGGCCAATGAGGACCATTATCACTGCCATCTGCCAGCAGCTTATCTAGATGATGTTTAATGTCAGGAACCTTCACACCAGGGACATCCTATGAGCTACACAACCATCACACATCCACCTCTCTGGATTTGTATTAATTATTAATTTATGTTTAATGTTGTGATTATTTCAGTATCCTATTTCCTTGTTCTCCTCTCTCTCAGTTCCCATGAAACTCTCCTTTGCTCCTATAGACGCTTTCTGATCTCTGTTTCTGGTTGCAGACTCTTGGCTACCTCTTCTCTTCCAAGAAGTTCAGTCTTCTGTGGTGATATCACAGCACTGCCGCCACATTCCTTAGTGGAAAATTGCATCCAACAGTTGCAGAAAGGTTGCCTGCTCTGGTCTATGTCTTTAAAGATGTTCACAGAACTGTCTTTCTGGCTTTATGTTTGCATTAAAATTCATGTGCGTGAGAATTCATTTTTTATGCTTTTTTTGTTCATAGGCCAAGTTTGAAAGTGATCATTTAAAAAACGTTTCATTCACAATGAAATGAGTTATGTTTTCTTTGTTTTTTTCCTCTTGTGAACTAGCAAAACTAGTGAATGCCCTGAAAAATTAGAAACTATGAACTAAAAGAACTGGGAATGTTTAGCCTTGAGAAAAAAATGACTGAGCTGAATGTAATAGCACACTTCAATACCTGAAAGGAAGTCAGGATCTCTTCTTTATCACCAAAAGTTCAAGACACAAAACAGTGGATTTAAGTTACAGGAAATAGAGTCCAATTGAATGTTAGACATGGGAACTAATTACCTACAGAAGTTGTGTTTGCTCTTTTACTCCAAGTTTACAAAGAGAGGCTAGGCCACTGATTTAACCACACAGCATACACTATAATAAAATATCAGTGGTACAAAAATATATATCCCATAGCATAATATATAAAATAATATTGAATAAAATCAGAATATCACCACCACCACTAACAGTAGCAACAGCAGTAGCAAAAAAATTAATCAATAGTATAATTCTTCAAAGGCTTCTGGAAGAGTTGATTTTCCATGGAAAAACCCAAATTACTTATACTTGGAAGTTGCCGGTCAGTAGTGGGAAAGACTCTACATAAGGGGTGTCAAACTCAAGGCGTCACATTGCTATCATGTGACATTTTATGACTTTTCCCCTTTGTGGAAATGTGGCCTATGCATGACACATCTGGCTCACAGGCCTCCAGTTTGACACCCCTGCTCTATAGTATAATAGCTTAAAAATCTCATGCTACTATGTTATTAACATAGACAACAAATCTTTACATATCTTGGCACCTTATAGTACATTTTTTCAGTGGAAGTGAGATGCAACACTTCAACCATCTCACAAATGGTGAGATGACACTTCAACCATAATCATGGAATTATATCTTCTTGATTTTATTTCAGCAACGCTGTTTGTTATGCATGAGAAGTAATTCTATGTACCCTGAATGTTCAAGGTACATAGGATTATTTCTTTGGAATCACCAGTATTCCACTCCAATTAGCCTACTTGGCAAATATGGAAACAACGCCTAAATGAGACAACTGATATAATAACCTTCACTAACCTACTACCCTTCAGATTATTACTGCCCAGAATTCCCTTTGTCAATGCTGAATTTGCCCCCCATGCTGGCTAAGGATTCTGGAACCTGAGGAATTTTTGTAGAGTTGCACAAGTGAAGAATAGTTCCTGAAATTGTATAATGTTGCTCTTATAGAGCAGTAATAGTGCCCTCGCTTTTAGTGCAGGGTACTCTTTGAATCAGCAACATGTCACCAGCAGGGGAGTTGGTTCACTTTAAGTGTGAAACGTTGCTCCTAAATATATGCTTAATCAACTTTCCTTCAAAGTAATTGCTGGTGAATTGTTCACTTAATCAATCTATTCTTCAGTTCCCTAATCAGCAACATAAGACCTGTTCAATTTAATCTGTCAAACTCTGTAAAAATCCTTGTAATGCACTGCAGCTTTTAAAAGCAAATATTAGAACATTAGCAAAAAGAACTAGGCTGTATTTAAGTTACCATAGGTAAAATTTTCAAGGTGAGCTGGAAGCTCAGACTACACTGAACTATTATTTTTCTCTTACCGGCTTTGGCCGTGTCTCCCTCAGGAAAGATTTCAAGTCTCCTCCAGCCATAAGCTCCAGCAAAATAAAGCGAGGCAGCGCCTGTAAACTCACTCCAATGCAGCGCACAATATTCTGGTGATTGAACTTGCTGCAAGGAAGATTGAGGGGAAAAACTTTTAATGCAAAAAGACACAGATTGAACCTTGGTTAAGCCTTTTTTTTTTTAAAGCACTCTTTCTCTCCTGGCGCACTGGACTTCATTTGGCCACAGTGGACATTATAAAATTGCAGATCGGACATTATAAAATTGCAGATCGATATTTGTGTTAAGCGAGATCAATGTAGACTGGTGGTCAAAAGAAATCTACTGTTGGATTGGACTATAGAAGAATATTGCGAGTCAAATAATAATAATTTGGCTGGTGAATTGTTCTATGGTAAATAATAATAAAATAACCCTTTCCTCTCCCCTCCAAAAAGAAAAAAAGAACATATTAACAGTTTATCTATAATTTTCAGCTACTTTGTTCCTTCTTTCCCACCTCAGATTTTGGGGCAATAGTAATAAAGTTAGTTTTATGATACTTTGGTGATAACTACAAAATTATTACTATCCCTGAAAGCCAACATTCACTCTGCAAAAATGTTATTCTTTACTACTCTGTGAATTTCAAATATTATTATAATTTTAAGAGACTGTTTAACAAACCAGAAAATCTGAGATTTTAAATAAATCCCAGTGTTATGCTTATGGAATAATCCTAAATTCTGTGGTGATTTTAAGATAATCTGATCTCTTGTCCTGATAGTCCTGATAGAGAACTATTTTATAGGCACATTGCAAAGTTTGAAGAAAATAAGGGAAATGCAATTGTTTTGGACAATTTTACTGCATTATATGTGATTCATTTGTATAAAAACTGAAGAGTAAAAATGACCAGTGCTTTTAATACTGGTAGATGTGTATTTGAAATAGAAAATCAGGTGACCAATTTGAATTAACACACCTTATTATAAGAGCTTCCATCAGGAAATCCAACTCATCTTGCTCTGAGCAAACCTCTGGCAATGTCTAATCAAGAAAGAAGAGGGAAAGTGAAGTTTCTTTCATGTGGAAAATGTTTTAGGTACCACATTTCTAAAGATTATATTCTAAGTCATTTAAAAGCTACCTAAATCTTTAGAAACTCTTCATTAGAAATTCTCTACAGAAACTCCATATAGAAACTCAGCTAGAAAGAAGGAGACAGAAGGAAGTAGATATGGGAAAGGAGAGAGGGATGTGGATGGGAGGAGAGGAGAGGGGAGGAGAGGTAGGAGAGGGGAGGAGAGGGGAGGAGAAGAGAAG
>JAEANM010010607.1:0-15713 GCA_017656035.1 Myanophis thanlyinensis
AAATTCTATGTTCAACCAATGGTTATATATTTTTATGTTTACAGTCTATATCCTTATGGTCTTATTTATAAGAAAATCTAACATATTTCATGGATTTAGGAAGTCTTAAGACTATAGGCTTAAGGTGGGGAATTGAAATAAAAAAGAAAATATTCTGGAAAGAACACATAACGGCAAACCTTTTCAATACCACCTGAAGAATCTGCTCGTGAAATTCTGAGGTGGTCCGCTCCAACTTGAAGGCAATTTTAATACAATAAGTGAACATTCTTACAAGTTGCACAAAAGCCCTGGTATCTTTCAGTGTGGTCACCCATTCCTCTTTTTCTCTCTTTATGTCTCCAGCCTGATTTCAAAGGGTTGACTTTCACAGACCTGCCCTTGTGTTTACAACTAAACATCATGCAACGGCTGTCAGATGGGCGAGACATCGTGAGTCTCGGGCAAGTGACTCCAAGTCTTCAGGTGCTCAGTGAAGACCGACTCCTCTGGAAAAAACTTTGCCACTACCACTTCACAGACCGACAGGTAAACAAATGGCAGTGGGAAAGTGATATTGTGGATGCTCCAAACAAACATGCAGAAAATGAATAGGAAATATTTTTTTAGTTCACCATCCATTCTTGATTAATCATGAAGCTTATCCAGCCAAGGTGACCTACCACACATGGACACTAGCTTTCCTCTGAGGTCCCCTCTTGAGGACATTTTGTTGTCCTTAAAGCAGTGATGGCATGCAGCTTATTCTTTAAGTGCTCCATTTCCTTCATGCCCTTTATAAAGAACTTTTTTTAAAAAAATCCCGACACCATTTTTGGAAAAGGAAGCACCTTGTAGATAATTTCAGTTATTATTTCTTGTGTTAATTCTTGACCACTGCTCATCCTGTTCTGATGTTATTTTTAATTTTAAGACTTGCCACATCCACACTTACTATTTTAAGCAGTGATGGAATTCAAATTTTTTTACTACCGTTTCTGTGGGCGTGGCTTGGTGGGTTCGGCTTCGGGGGTGTCATGTGACTGGGTGGGCAGTTTCTGTAAGCAGGGCAATAAAGATGAGGCTAGAAACACCACCAGGATGTTTCTTTCCTGCCTTCCTTACAGGATGAACCCTGTAAAGTGGAAAAAAACAAAAGGAGATTTCTTCTCTGAACTGCTTAGAAAATTTACTACCTGCTAGAAGGTAGAACCTGCTAGAACCTGCTGAATTTCATCTCTGGTTTTAAGGCAGCATGCATTCTCTCTTACTTACTTCATGGGTCCTCTTCTTGCGGAGTGACCATACCATTAGCCACATCTCCGTGTACTTTGCAAATCTTTAAAGTTAGCGGTGTCTTCTCTGTTTTAGATACGCAAGCGGCTGATACTGTCAGATAAAGGGCATTTGGAGTGGAAGAAGATGTACTTCAAGCTTGTGAGGTGTTACCCACGGAAAGAGCAATATGGAGAGACTTTGCAGCTTTGTAGACATTGTCATATCCTTTCCTGGAAGGTAGGTGGCCACTTTGTTCTGAAATACACCATAGAGCGGGGTTTGTTTGTTTGTTTTATTTTGTCTGCATCGTTCATTAATTTTAGCAATCTTCTGGATTTTCAGGCCATTAAAAATAAAAATTTTAAGTTCCATATAACGGTGGGTAGATTAATGAATGCCCTGGTATGCGAAGGCACTGAATTTCTAATATGAGCCATACATATTCTAAATGTTCCATTGACAAGTTGAAACCAGGAGACTGTAAGTTCTAGTACTGTTTTAGGCATGAAATCTGGCTGGTGGGGTGATTTTGGGTCAATCACCAGGAGGCTGTGAGTTCTGAGGTGCCTTGGTGGTACAATGGTTAGAGTGCAGTACTTCTGCTGACTGCCGGTTCAAATCCCACCAGGCTCAAGGTTGACTCAGCCTTCCATCTTTCCCAGGTGGGTAAAATGAGGTCCCAGATTGTTGGGGGCAATATGCTGACTCTGTAAACCGCTTAGAGAGGGCTGGAAAGCACTATGAAGTGGTATATAAGTCTAAGTGCTATTGCTATTGCATGAAAGCTGTCTGGGAACTTTATGCCAGTCACTCACTCACTCACTCTCAGCCCCAACCCACTTCCCAGGATTGTTATTGTGGGGAAAATAGGAAGAGGAGGAAGGAGTATGTATATTGGCGGCCTTGACTTGCTTATAAAGTAATAAAGGGTTTTTTAAAAAATCAAATAAAAAGGATGTGAGTTTAAACCAACTTTGCATATCTTAATATAATCGACGAATGAGTTAATCGATGAGCATTTAGTGTGCCGTTTGTCCTTCTGGTGCTGATAGAACTCAACCTGATGCAACTTTTAATTGTTAATCTTGTTTTGCAGAGCACTGATCATCCCTGTACGGCTAACAATCCTGAAAGCTGCTTGACCGCTCTTTCACCACAAGACTTTATCAACTTGTTCAGATTCTGAATTCCCAAATCATTTCACTACCTATCGTATTGTTCCGATGGGACGCTTGTACACCGCTGAGCAGAAAAGGCTCAGTTTGTATCATAGCTTGTAAATAATACGGCTTGATGTTCCTGAATCAAAGTGGACAAGAGACTTTTTAGGAGGCAGAAGTAGCCATAATCTCGTGGCTTTGGACTCTCAAGAGAATAATATTGCCTCTTCATTGGGACATATGTAAAAAGGCAAGATTTTTGTAAATATTAAGCTTTGGTGAGAATTGGTGTGCAAGCTTTCAGGGACAATCAGTTTAGGAAATACAAGGAAGAGTCACCCTGCAAATATTTGGACATGTTTTCTGGATTTTCAAAGCCAGAGGAATGACAAACTACAGTTAGGTTAACACTTGGAACTGTTCCCAACTTTGCTTTTTTTATTTGTTTGCAGAAGATATTTATACCTAAAACTTTTTTAAAAAAGAGATTTACAAGGAGATATATCCCTTTATTCTTTAAAAAAAAAAGAACTGAATCCAGATAAAATAATATCCCAGTTTCTACCTCTGAAACAGCTTTCCAAATAAAACAGTGTGGTTTGAAGCATCTGTACATCATCTAAAGAGATGTTTTTAAAAAAAAAAAAACTGTTAATAGTAGCTTTCCTGGTGCTGCTTTTTGTTAACATTTAAATTTTAATTTATCTGGCTGTCTTTTTTTGTGTGTGGTATTTAAATATAACTGAGTTCTGGGAAATTTGGAAGTTTCCCTAAGTCATTTTTGGATACCATTGAAGGATGACTATGTTGCAAGTGCGACTTAGGCAGCTTGGATAAACTACTTGAGTAGAGCTTTTACTAAAAACATGTTTTGGTTTTCCAACTTTACATGCAGTGCAGATATGTTCTCTCATTATCTTAACAAAAAACCCCAAGAATCTTTCTGCAGTTTAAATGTGGCATCAATGAAGATTTCAGTATCTGGGCTGCAAAATACGAACAGCCACTAGATGTCAGAAAAGAGGCACCATTTCTTAACTAACTCTTCGCTGACATCTACTGGTCATAGTACACTTTGCAACCCAGGAATAGCAATCTTATCCTTGAAGGCATAAGGGCTGTTCCTATGATCTCATGGACCCAGTTTGGCAGTTTCCGTATAATTTCATGTTCAAATTGATGATGTCACACTGGGGGGCGGGGGGTTATATCCAGAGTCTTCTCTGGATAAAAGATGAGTCAGGTAGGAACCCTCTTCCTAGTTGCTAACATGGGGTTTGAATCCTGAGTGTAGATGACATATCTGATTTTAAGGAAAAATAAGAGATATGTGCACGCCGCATATCCAAGTAATGACATTTCTAATCTCGCTTCTCGGCCTTTTGGCTAAGATCAAGTGTAGTATCTAATCTCAAATTCAGATTTCATTATAGCTGAGAAGGAGTGTCTGAATTACTAAGACATTACTTTAGTCTTTCTCTTTGAGGCATTCCCACTACTGTATATACGTAGTAGGGAAAAAAAATCACATCTGGGCATGGTGGTGTTTACATCAAGGGTTGAGGGTTTGAGACGCTGATGTGATCAGGAAAATAGGAAGTCAGACTGGAATACAGGTAGTTCTTGACTTACAATCATCTGTTTAATGGCAGCGACCATTTGTTGTGCTTACAATTGTCACACTATCCTGATCACATGATCAAAATTTTGGCGCCTGGAAACCAGAATGTATTTACGATGGTTGTGGCATCCTGGGGTCTCGGGATTGCTATTTGCTACCTTCCCACCTAGTTTCCAGTAAGAAAAATTAATAGGGGAAAAGCCTGGTTCGTTTAACAACCACATGATTCACTTTTTAACCACTGCAACAATTTGCTTACCCACTATGACCAAAAAAAGTTGTTGTAAAAGTGAGCATGGCTTAGCAATAGAAATTCTGTTCTTTGTCGTCAGTGTAGTCAGTCACCATTTCACTTATAGTGACCTCCAGGCTTAAGAACCGAGTTGTCGATCCCAATGGTGGTCGTTAAACAAGGGCTACTCGTAAGTGAATAGGAAACTCATGTGCTTGACAGATAAGGCTTTTTCAGAAAAGCAGCCCCGTTGGGGTAAAGAAAGGAGTATCAGATGTTAAAGAAAAGGTTTTGGGGATTGGGAGATTAGATGCAAATGAGAATGAAAAAGAACCAGAAAGTCTCCGTGAGCATCTGCAGGAAGGCTGCAAAACGATGAAAGCAATGTTATGAGACAAGGCCCACTCCTTTTGTAGTGGTTTGCAAAAACCTTTATGGCATGACACAATGTCTATTATTCTTACAAGAGCAGCAACTTCCTGCAGATGCTTGTGGGAAGGGGGATTTTAAAGTGTGCTTGTGTATATACTGTATTTTTCACACTATAAGACGCACCTGACTATAAGACACACTTAGATTTAGAAGAGGAAAACAAGAAAAAATAGTTTTTGGCCTCTGTGCGGCCCGGTTTTGGCCTCCATATGCCCCGTTTTTTGGCTGGTTTTTTGGCCCATTTGTGGCCCTATTTTTGACCTCAGGAAAACAGGCCTAATAAAGGATCAGAAACGAACCATGCAGAGGCCAAAAACAGCCAGCAGGTAAGGACTGGCGGATGGGTGAGGTTTCAGCAATATTTGCTCCATAAGATACACAGAACATTTCCACCCACTTTTGGGAGGAAAAAAAGTGTATCATAGTCTGAAAAATACGGTATGTGCGTGAAGCCATTTTTATTTACTGTATCATTCAACTTTCAAAAAAAATTACTCCAGATAGGCTGCAAATCTGTTATTCTTCTGGCCCTGTGAAATACCGTTTATACAAATTGTCCTCAACTTACAGTTCACTTAGTGACCAAAGTTACAACGGCCCTGAAAAAAGTTACTTGAGGACTGTTTTTCACACCGGCAGCATCCCCACAGTCACATGATGAACATTTAGGCAACTGACTCATATTTATGACAGTTGCAGTGACCTGGGGAATCACATGATCGGATTTTGCAGACTTCTGGCATGCAAAGTTAATGGGGAAGCCAGAGTCACTCAACAACCGGCTTACTAACTTTAACCACTGCTGTGATTCACTTAACAGCTGTGGAAAGAAAGTTCGTAAAATGGCGCACAATTCACTTCACAAAAGCCTCGCTTAGCAACAGAAATTTTGGGTCCAATTGTTGGCCGTAAGTCAAGGACTACCTGTATCTACCCAGTACCCACTGCTACTTGAAAGCCTTGGGGGCTAGGAAGTGAATTTTTAATTTTTTTTATTTGACATCAATGTTACACTGTAGAAAAGCTGATTGTTGCACCTGTTGTTTAAAGGCTCATAATAATATTCTGCACCACTTGTATAGGCTGTTAACTTTATAACTTTTAAGTGAATCTGGGACCTTGAGACGTGTTCACACAAGTTCAGGGATAAAAACCATATTCTAGAATAGTCAGGTGGTCTCTTACAACCTTTTGTCTGGAGTAGGATCCTGAGGTATATGTTCCTGGAAACCATTTGGCAAAAATCTCTGGTTTTGCACAGATTTTTGCCCCAGAATATTAGGGCATCCAGCCAGTTAACTAACCTTCCCTACAAATCAACAGTAAACACCCAAAGTTATGTATCCTGTTTGCCTTTTTTTGAAACAGGCCGGGAATCTTCCAAGTGTAGTAAAGTATCTTCGAAATCTTGATATTTCTTCAATAATTCTTTGGCTTCTATTCACGCACTATGGAAGAGAGAACAGACTTGACACGTTTTTCTTAGCAACTTGTTGATGGTTCATTTTAGCAGCTCTGCAGTTTGACACAATATCTTGCCATGCTTTGTGAAAACAGTTCCTCTTGTTTGCTAATTGTTGGCAGAAACACAGCCCTGCTGTCAATGTGATTCTTTTATGACTGAAGTGTCCAATCTATTTCACTTACCATAGTTCTTTGCTATTTAAGATTTGGCAGTCTAAGATTCTGCTGTAATGTACAAAATGCAAAATATTTTTAAATTGTTCACTTCAAACATTTTGGACTGCTTGTTGCCTTTCTCCTTTCCATAAAAGTATCCAGGTCAGCAGAAAAAAAAAAAGAAAATAACTGCATTGATTTAAAAAAAAAATAGATATCTATTAACACTCCCTTCAACACTTTATGTTTTGGTTTGTAATTATTCTTTTTATAGTCTTGTGAACCACTCTGGGATCTTGTCTGTGAGAAGAGGTATAAAAATATTTGGATGAAGAGGAGGAGGAGGAATCTGGAAAAAATCTGGAAGCGAATTCAAACACTTGTCAGATAAAATGTTTTTGCACTAGAGTAGATTCTGTATCTTCTATATCTTTGCAAATACTTGATGGCTAATAACTGTTGCAATTCCAGATTTTTTCCATCCATTTCCATAATCCAAAACTTTGGAGATATTTATGAACCATCCCCATGCAGGATACAAAATGACACAAAATGAGTGCAGCTAAGCCCAGAAATCAATGAGCCGTATTAGAATTATTAACACCAACCATTAAGATGATCACTACAATATTCTTATTGGCAGAAGCTCTAATTGTTCTCTGCATGGAAATGTGCCACAAGTAGAATCACAGATTTGGTCACCGTTTCCCAAATTTCTCCAAAAGCACGTATTTCTTTTCAGCATTGGTGCTCTATTCCAGAAATATTTGGACCTGGAAGTTGTGTAATGTTTAACCTTACAATGCTGAACTTAGTACAGGTAGTTCCTGATTTACAACACTATGTTGTATGATCGAAGTTACAACGGTACGGAAAAAAGTGACCGATGAACCATTTTTCACTTTGGACCATTGCAGCATCCCCAGTGTCATGTGACTCATAGTTATGATGGTTGAAGTGTCCCAGGGTCATGTGATCCCCTTTTGCAACATTCTGAGAAACAGTGGGGGGAAGCTGGATTCACCCAACTAATTTTAACAACTGCAGGGGTTCACTTAACAACTGGCAAGAAAGGTGGTAAAATGGGGCAAAACTTGCCTAAGAAATGTCTCGCTTAGTGACAGAAATTTCTATTAGGTTTTACTCCCATTTAACAGATTAATATCTGTTTTGTCCAGTTAGTAATGTCAAATAAATTGAGATTTTACTGCAAATCATGCTACTTTAGTTATGCAAATTAGGCAAATTCAAATTTAATAGGCAAACTCTTCCACCCAATGGTTCATTAGATTAACATTTTGCTGTTATTTGTTTATTTTCACGTTTTCATTTTAGACTCTAATTAGCATTAATTTTTTATATATATAAAACTGCCTATATATGTATATTTGTTCGAGGGTTTTTAAAATTGAAATAGTATACGGGGTGATAAAGATTTTAAAAAAAACCCAAACTTCATTATGTAATTTTAAATATCCTTTTGTGCCGCTTATTAGCGTGCTACTAAAGATCCTCCTATATAAATTTTGCACATTCTTTTTCTTGCATGTTCAACTATTCGACAACTGCTTGGGACAAGTAGCAATTATTTTCTTTCCTTTTTGTAAACTGTTTTTCACATTGAAATTATGAATAAAATATTCATAAAATAAAAGACTGGTATTTCCATTGCTTTAGCTGGAACAAGCTTCTCCTGATTTCAAAATGTCAGAAGGTGGCATTTATTACCTTCTCTCCCTATTTTTTATAGGAACGCACAAACATATCACTATACTTTTTGGAAATGAAGATACAGGTTAATTATTGCGAGTTGTATACACCAGCCTTCTTAGTTTAGTGGCCTCTAGATATGATGGAATACAACTTCCAAGACTTTGCACATCTGCCTGGGAATTTGAATGTGTTATCCAAGCTTGGAAGATTAATTTTGTTATATTTATTTAATTTATTTCATTGGAGAAGTCATTCCTGTACCTTTTTGGCCGCTCTTGATCATTCTGTCTAAAGGTTGAATCATGGCAATGGACCAAACTTTATTTGAGACATTTTTTTGCTCATCCAAGCAAGTTCATCAATCAGTTTCATTGGATGAGCAATGAAACATCTCAGATTAACCAAGTTTGATCCAGTTGTCATGATTCAACCTTTAGACAGCTTTGACTTGGATGCCTGAGTCTTTATCGACATATCTTGGTCATTCTGTTTCTCTGTGCTTAGATAAGGAAATATTTTTGATACAATGACAAACGGGGCATGGATTGTTTAATATGGATTAAGAATTACTGCTTACTTCTATCCTGCTAAAAATATCCAGCTGCAAATTTCACATTGGATATAGTACAAAAATCATGTTCTGATGGAATCCTTCCCATCTACCCAGAAATGAAACAAATAGTTCCACTGTGTCTGAACACTATCTGATTTTACCTTGAATAAGTAAACAAAGAATTCTGAACTCAGAGAAGCAGATTACTCTTGCTGAATCAATACATTTCTTTATTTTTATTTTTATTTCATTTGCAAAAAGGTCACATATCTCCCTTCAAAACAGTTTAACACCTCCAAAACTGCAATCTATACCAGGATGGGCAACTTTAGCAATTTTATGTCCTGTGGACTTCAACTCCCAGAATTCCTGAGCTACCCTTGCTGAATTCTGGGAGTTGAAGTTCACAAGTCATAACTCATAGTTGCCCACCTCTGATCTAAATCCATAACCTGGGGCAGAACCTTAATATACATGACTAGCCAGAATTTCAGAGAGTCAGAAACAAAAACAGCATCTTTTTTAAAATGTAAAGGCTCCATTTCAACTTGAAGATTTTGAAATATTTAGATAATAACAATATGGACAGTTGTACTTTTTAGACTTAGATTGATGTGAGAATCATCACTCAGAGAATGGAGGGAAATTGGTTTTGTGAAGACAGTCAGATCTTTAAAAAGATTCCCACTAAATCCACAATATAATTCTTTCTTCTTTGGAAGAAAAACATCAGAGTTAAATTAAATATCTTTTATGTATCTACCTTGGGAAACAATATATGCATCACCTACTGTAGCTCAACAGCTTTATTTTGCAATGCAATACATTTTGTATTATCAGAGCTACTTGCTCCTGTTGAAGTTTCAGAGGCTTCTCCTTTTTCTGGTAAATAGTTATTTCCCCAAAAGAGCAAACTTTTGGAACTGAACCACAAGAGAGAAGATTTTTATTTTACCACAAGCGTTGTACTTTGAAAACCACAATTTTTGACTCCGTAGTTAAAATTGCAACCACTAGTATAACCTGAAATTTATACTAGCTTGTGGAGATGCCTAGACTCTCACTGCAGATGGAGTGGATGGCAGAGAGAACAAAGAAATAAGCTGCAAAAAATAATATATACAAATAATATGTCAACTCTTCTGTGTATAAAGCCTTTTGGGGAATAGGGAAACATATTTTTTTTCTAGAATAAATCATTTTTGACAGCCAGTTTAGATTAGCAGTTAAGGAATTGGATGGGAAACCAGAAGAACACAAATTCTAGTCCTACTTTAGACTTGAAAAGCTGACTGGGTAACTTTGGGCCAATCACCAGGAGATTGTGAGTTCTAGTTTGACTTTAGGCACACAAGCAACCTGGGTGACTTTGGGCCCAGGAGACTGGGTGACTTTGGGCCAATCACCAGGAGACTGAGAATTCTAGTCCACCCTTAGGCATGAAAGCTGGCTGGGTGACCTTGAGCCAATCACTCCTAGCCCAACTCACACCACACAAGGCTGTTGTAGGAAAGTAAGAGTTGGCCACATTCTGTACATGGCCTTGAGTTGTGCAAACAAAGTGGAATATAAATCTATAATGTAGTTTTAGAAAAGTGTGTAGCTCGAGATTGAAATATCAGGCATTTTCAGAAGTAGGTTTTCTTCCTGAGATGTTTCATTATTCAGCTAATGTCAAAACACTTAACGTTATTGAGTTTGATCACTGGCAGGAAGAAAACCAAGTACAAAGTGAACTCAGATTTACTTCTGAGATTTATTTGGGAATTGTAGAGAAGTTAAAATAAAAATAAAAAGAAATCCAAACGATTGGAACAGGCAACATGCTGATCTAAGAGAAGAGTCACGTTAAATATTCCTCTATAAATCATTCCAAGATTAGAGCAAATAAATTGCTATGGTAAAATAGAATTTTGCAATGCAACAGATGCCTCTCTTATACTATAGAACTGAAAAGGGCTGCTTAGATTACATTTT
Source organism: Myanophis thanlyinensis (assembly GCA_017656035.1). Taxonomy (NCBI): domain Eukaryota; kingdom Metazoa; phylum Chordata; class Lepidosauria; order Squamata; family Homalopsidae; genus Myanophis; species Myanophis thanlyinensis. The sequence continues at coordinate 10,566 of JAEANM010010607.1, forward strand.
TGCTTGACTGTTGTCATCGGGGAGCTTCAGTGGGTAATTATTGGGTTTTGTATTTGAGCCTTTACTTCTGTAAACTGTCTGGAAGTCACCATGAGTCATATATATTTTCTTAATAAGTAAAAATCCATCAGAGAGCTCACAGCCTTGCTTGGTCTTTGGATCTATTGTTGATTTATTTTTACATTAGGATTCCACCCCCCTCCCTGAATATCTGCCCAGAATCTGAGATGTTAAACAACTAAACTTGATCAGTCATAATGCCCTTGACTGTCTTTTCCCAAGATTAAAATACTCAGTCTCTCCTCACATGATTTTCCAGTCCCCTGATATCTTTGTTGCCCTTCACTGCAACTGTCCACTTTTCCTGAACCTTCGTTAAACTGCAATGCGCACACATGATTTAAAGCAGATCTGAATAATGCAGACTACAATTATACTTTCCGTGATCTGGAAGCTGTTCTATCAATGCAGTGTTAAAATTGCATTTTTTCAGCCACATCACATTGCTGATTTCTATTTTCAGTTTGCGATGAACTGTCCTTGGGATTTGGGATTGGTGGTTCCCAAACTGCTCCCAAATACCTTAGTAAGACGCTGCTTCAATCAATTCCACCAGACAGGTGCAACTAGAGTCAACGTGGAGTAGATCCAACCGATTTTATTTCTCAAATGCTTCAAATATTCCTTGCAGTGGACTTGTAGGTATTCTTCCAGCCTCTTTTCTCAAGAAAAGTTAGGCTTAATTTAAGGCCACTGGCTGGCAATCATCAGACGAAGAACAGAGAAATAATGAGTTGCCCCCATTATAGTCACAAGGTAGTACTTAATAAAGACATGTTGATCACTTATCTTTTTCCTGTAATGCGCTAGTCAACTCTTCTCCCATTTCATTTCTTAAAATTCCTTGGAAACCCAGTGGACGCTGGGATCCAAGAAAAGGGAGAAGCCACACAGAAATAATCTGATCCCAAACCATCATCACTCTTTCATTCCAAGTGATGACCAAGGATGATGAGTTAAATTATGTATCAGAGCCTCAAGAATAACCCCAAGCTCCCTCTGGAGTCCAACTAGGTCTGCCAAGAGTCAGGAACAGATTGAAGGAATAAGTCCACCCTCTAAAATGGAGAAGTCCCAGTAGACACAGAGTGATATCTCCATGGCAAAGGGCTCTGTTAATCACTCCCATATTCAGATCACGTTGCCGCTGCCCCAAGGCAAAACCAGATCCAATTTATGATAAGAGGGTTTGGACTAGAACAGGGCTCTCCAAACTTGGCAACTTTAAGACTTGTGGATTTCAGCTCCCAGAATTCCCGCCAGTATAGCGGACTGAAGAATGCTGGGAATTGAAATCCACAAGTCTTAAAGTTGCCACGTTTGGAGATCTCTGGACTGCAAGATCTCTGTTATTCTGTTCTGTTCTGATGGGAGAATGACCAATGGGCTAGGGGTGGGCAATTATGACTTCTTGGCTGGCTCAGGAATTCTGGGAGTTGAAGTCCACGAGTCATGAAGGAGCCATAATTGCCCACCCCTGGGCTAGGACCTCAATGATTTGCCCAAGTCTAAGTTTGTGCCATGATAGCTATGAACTCATAAGCAATCTGTCTCTGGAACCAGAAAAAAAACAGGTTGAAGACTCCAAGTATCTTTAAGTCTAGGAGACTCCACCACCAACCCAGTGACTGGAGACTATGACAGGGAAGTCACTATGCAACAGAGTCTGGCATATTAGCAGCCATCCCTATTGTCACTAGAGCCACAACAGGTTATTTTATCAGTTATGAACAATGCAGTGTTCCAGAAAGCCACAAGAGTCCCTGGATGACAATAGGCACACTTTTCCAGGCCTATCCAGGCGCTGCACTGATGTCATAGTTGGAATTTATTAGAATTTAATGTAGGCACATCTGCAAGAGAGATTCCTGTCAATGCCCAACCAGGTCTCAGTTATACATGCCATGATATTTATACTTGCCAGGGTATGCGACAGTGAAGTCATGGGTGGGAAGGCCTTATTTCAGGCTGCCCAGGCATTCTGTAAGAGTTCAAGTTCAAGTTTTATTTGTCACATACATGACACACATATGACATGCAGTGAAATGCTTATGAGACTGCAGAACCAAGGAAAGCAAGGGGAATAGTCTGTAGGAAGGATAAGGACAGGGATAGGGAGCAGTTAGAGGGAAGTGAACATAAGTAGCGAGAGAAGGAGAAGGAACAGAGATGAAACACAATGTCTGCTGTTATGACCAGTGACCATCCAGTGGCAGGTCTTCGCCCTCTCAGTCCTCGGCTGTTTTTCGAGGCCCTCTCAGTCCTCGGCTGTTTTTCGAGGCCCTCTCAGTGCTTGGCTGTTTTCAAGGCTACTGCCTGTGCCTCAGCGTCTCTCACAGCCTCCACCTCAGCGATCCCACCTCAGCGGCTTCTCAAGGCCTCCTCCTCCGCCATCCAGCCTGCCCCACTCCCCCGAACCTATCGTCCTGGCACCCTCTTCTCTAGCTCTAGCGCTGTCCTTCGTTCTCCTCCTGGGCCACGCCTTGGCTGGTTTAGATTGCTTAACGGTTGCTTAGCAGTTGCTTAGATGTTGCTTAAGTGTTGTTTAAAAGTTACTTAAATTATGATTAAATTATAATTAAATTTGGTTAGTTAAAACTAAAACAAATAAAAAGAGGGTCAGAGCAGTCGTGACGGCTGTCTACCTCACCGGCACCATCTTGGGAAAAAGAGAGGAGCTAGAGACCAAAACCTTTGAAAGTCCAAGAACCAGACATAAAGGAAGTCTTGGCAGCGGATGAGATGGTTAGATAGTGTCATTGACCCAATGAACATAGATCTGAGCAATATCTGGGAGACAGAAGACGAGAGGGGAACCTGGCGTACTATGGCCCATGGGGTTGCGAACAGTTGGACACAACTTAGCAGTTCAACACCACCAACAACTTGGGAACTGGAATGCAGACTAGAGCAAATAATTAAAACCATCTTCCCCGCAGTGAGCTGTTCCTAATCTCCTGCCATTACCTTCTTTGTCTTATCGCCAGGGAGACATTGTGACCTAATCCATCAAGCCCAACAGATCAACTCCCATTAACTCATTCCCCCCCCAGAGATCCACCCAAAACTCTAAGCCAACTAAAATGATGTTCATCAGGTCACAAAGAGTCAGTGACTGGCAACAGTGTATGTGAATGTATATGTGGGTACTCAGTGCCCCATATCTGATGAGATGCGAATGATTTACGCCTAAGTTCTCACTTGAGTCAGACAAAAACCTCAAAATATCATGAGTTCTTGGGAGTGAAATTGTTGAAGACTTATAAGTCAGCCATATTGGTTTTTGTGGCGATACCATGTGTAACATCATTTGATGGTGCCTAATACCTAACAAGTTACGTAAGTTTTCCGAAGGAGATTTGTTGATCATTATGACTCTTATTAAACTATCCAGAGGAGAAAAAAGATACCAAAGAAACCAACAATTTCTTACAGCTTTATTTTACTGACAGACTGGAAGTAAAGACTGACATCTAGTGACAGGTCATTGTATTAGTCCTAACTCATGTTTCCAGGATCTCTTAACATCAAAAATTCATAATTGGAAATGTGAACAAGAGGGGACTTTTTAATCATGTTTGGTGGACATTCAAAAATGCTATTTTGGTTTCAAATACTTACATTAATCTAGAAGACTGATATGCAACTGAAACCAGAGATGTTTCTTTTGGGACTGACTGTGGGAAAAAAGTTGGAAAAAAAACTCTGGGAACTTTTTTTTAATGTATGATAACAGCAGTAAAACTTTTATATGCGTAACAGCGGAAAGATTTGACAATACCCGTAATGAAGAATGGATGATGAGGATGATGGAACTTGCTGAGATAATAAAATTGACAGTTTTGATAAAATTGACAGTTTTAATTTTAATGCTGATTGGAAACCTTTTTAGACTTTTTGCCTGAGACAGAAATGAAATAATATATAGGTTTTGTGATTAGAAAACATTGTAGATGATATAAAAAAGGAATGTAACCTTAGAGTAAGGTTGAATTTATTTATTTTTAATCCCGCTTTTATTACTTTTTAAGTAACTCAAGGAGGTGGTGAACATATGTAATATTCCTTTCTCCTCTTTTTCCCACAACAACCCTAGGGGCTGAGAGAGTGTGACCGCCGCAAAGTCAGCCAACCATGTTTTATGCCTAAGGTGGGACTAGAACTTACTGTTTCCTGGTGACTGGCTCAAAGTCACCCAACCAGCTTTCAGGCCTAAAGCAGAACTAAAATTCACAGTCTCCTGGTTTCTACACCAAACTGACTCTTTAGTGTCATACACATTCAAAAGTAAAGTTTTATTTTCTAAGTTCATTTTTATTTCCTGCAACACAATTAACATTATTCCAACTTTAACCACAGTAATATACAAATAGCATGGCAAATCTATATACGTTCTTTAATTCTTCATTATTCTTCTTCATAGTTCTGACTGCCGAATTCTTGCACAAAATCAGGGAGTTTCCGCACAAAACCCCAGCCTGCATCTGGATTCATACTAATAAAGTCATCCAGATTCATCTTGTAATCTTAAAAGAAAAAAAAAAAGAAGCACTGAAAGTTATTTAAGTTTGTTGGAGCAGAGAAAACATTAGAGTACACAAATGTAAACAAAAGAAAACAAATGTTTTCTCTGCTTTAGAGTAGAGAAAAGAGGCTAGTTTTTCATGATATGCAACTATTTTCAGTTTCAATTTTGTTCTTCTAAGACTCATTTCCAAATGGCAAAACTAACATTGCTCCACGAAGGAATGGAGCCCTACAGATGTTCTATCTAGACCAATGGTGGCGAACCTTTTATTTACCGAGTGCCGAAAAATATGTGCTTTGCGTGTGCCATCCGCACTTGTGTGCGGCTCCTCCATCTGCGCATGCATGCAGCTTTTGCATGTGCAATGTATGTGTGCTATGCGCAGGCATTCACACACACATGAGCAATCGCATGTGCGTGTGCAGGAAAGTGCCAAAGACCAGCTGGATTTCCTGCTGCAATCACACGCATGCACAGCGGATGCCCAAAGACCAGCTGGGTCTCTGCAATTGCGCATGCATGCATGTGCAATCGCATGTGCATGCTCAGCTGGAGGTAAG
>JAEANM010010608.1:0-15713 GCA_017656035.1 Myanophis thanlyinensis
CCAGGGGCTCTCAGCATCTCAGCCTTTTTTTCACCTGGAACTTCAAGCTTGAACCACCAATAAACCATCCTTCCAAGAAGCCTCCATGTTTCCAGTGTCTTTTTCCCCACTTGGAACTGAACCACATGGACATTTCTTCCAACAAGATGATAAAATGTGTTGTAAATAACTGACACAGAAAACAAATACGTAAATGATTCTTATGGAAATGGAACGCTACCCCAGTTTTATTGTATCCTTTGTGCAAGTTGTATTGGAACAATAAAAAAATTGAATTTTTTTTCAAAAAAAAGGAATGACCATATCTAATTTTGAGAACATACAAATACAAAAGGTGGTGCTTAAAACTGAGACCCATGCCCAATGATTAATAATATGAATTAATCAGCACACTTGCCTGTGTGGTGGGTGCCTGCCAATGCAAGCATCCTAGATAAGAATATATTAGTCCTCAACTGTTCATTTAGCGATCGTTTGACGTTACAACAGCACTTTAAAAAGTAACTTATGACTGGTTCTCAGCTTATGATCATCATACTAGCCTGAGGGTCATGTGATCAAAATTGGGTTGCTTGGCAACAGGCATGTATTTATGATGGTTGTAGCATCCTGGGGTTCTGTGATCACCATTTGCAACATTCCCAGCCAGCTTCCAACAAGCAAATTCAATGGGGGAAGCTGGTCTATGCTGAACTATCATGCTGAAGAACTGCAATATTTTGCTTAACAACTGTAACCCCCCAAAAAAGTCATAAAACTAGGCACAATTCAGTGAATAGCTTTCAACAAAAAATTCTGGTGTTCAGGATATATTTCTGGAATTGTCTTCTTACTTCCTCTCTCCCCATAATGGTAGAAATGCTTAGAAGGAAATGGCAATCCACTGTCAGTGGTGAATTGTATGAAACTCTACTCAGTGATCTACCCAAGCTCTTTTTTAATGGTCAAGCACATCGCATATTTGCTTACAAAAACAAGAAGCCAAATCCTCTGTATTGAGGAACTTTCTACTGAGAGAGAGGTTGCCTCAAGAGGTCCAAATACTTTCTGCTTGAGCTCTCCAGATAGTTGTACAGAGTGCTATACAGTCATTGTGGTCTGTAATTTGGAATTTCATTGCAAGTTATTCATTACCCTGGTGTTCTTTGATTCCAGAACTTTGATAACAAATGTCTTGAGGAACAAAGAGCAACATGCTCTCACAGATCTTAATTGACTTAAAAGTTTATATATTGTATCCATTTTGCTTTTCATTCTAATTCATTGTCTGATTCATTTTCTTATGATGATTAGTCATCAGCCCACAATCATTTTTTGTTTGGCCTCTCGAGATAACTAGCTTTTTATGTCCTATATGTAGCTGCTGTTTTCTTGTCTTTTGGTGGTTAGCCACTGACCCTAAGATGATCATTCAGTAGTTCCTCTAACAGAGGTTTATAGAATCTACCACATCAATGGCCAATTCTTTGAACCTTAAAAATCGATCAACGGACCTGATTATAATGTTATTATCATTGGATTACAGTATTAACATAAATCAAATCAAATCTTTACTATGGTCCTAACATAATTCAAATCAAATCTTCATAACAGTCATGGACCCACACAGTATTAACATAGTTACCATATAGAGCAGAAATGACTGAGGACACTGCAAAGATTAATAAGCAAAAAAACCCACCAATGCATTGATTTCTTTAACTCTGACCTATCTTCCATAGTCAGCGTTACTAACAAATGGCTTTTGCTATATAGTTATATAAAATTGAGGTAGGGAATGTCTTCAGATACCCTGTTCCTCAACCTTGGAAGCTTGAAGGTATGTGAACTTCAACTTGCAGAATTCCCCAGCAATAGAATAGAATAGAATAGAATAGAATAGAATAGTATAGCGAAATAATATAGGAATATAGGAATGGAATGGAAGGGACCTTGAAGGTCTTCGAGTCCTTCTTTGATACCATTTCAGACAAGTGGCTGCGTAAAAACCTCCAGTGATGGAGCACCCACGATTTCTGGAGGCAACTTCTGTTCCACTGGTTAATTGTCCTCACTGTTAGGAAGTTTCTCCTTAATTCCACATTGCTTCTCTCTTTGATTCGTTTCCATCCATTGTTTCTTATCTTACCTTCTGGCGCTTTGGAGAATAATTCAACCCCCTTTTCTTTGTGGCAACCCCTCAAATACTGGAAGACTGCCATCATGTCCCCCCTAGTCCTCCTTTTCTCTAAACCGGCCAAACTCAAATCCTGCAGCCGTTCTTCCTTCTTCCGTTTTCGTCTCCGGGCCTTTGATCGTCTTAGTTTTGTGCTCTTACTATGCCACCGTAAGATCTACTTGAATCTCCTTGTTGATGTTTTGCTTCTCGCCGCTTTGGGCACCCCCAGATACAGGAATCATTATCCCATCCTCGGCCTCCTGTCAGATGACTACAAAGCCACGTCCTCCGCTCTTGGAGAAACCCAGACCATCGTGATTGAAAAAAGTGGAGAAACTTGGAAGCAGGTAACTCTTCCTCCCCCCCCACAGAAGGTCTCCCCCATTCGGTTAGAGGTGCAGTTGCTTCAGGATCTGAGCTTTAGGATTTGAGAAGAGGGGAGAGGAGTGGGAGGACAGCAACCAAGTTCAAACCACAGGAAGCCTTTGACTTAATTACCGTTTGTTTAGAAACCATTTGGCGTGACTGCCAAAATAAAAACCACTGAAAAAAAGGCATTTAGGACTGGTCCATGCGCATACGAGTAACTTTTTAGTTTTTTACTAATTGCTATTTGGTCCTGAATGCCAACGCCTTACATTTAGCTGGACAAACCCCCCAGAGTTTGGGATAAATAGTAATTTATCACTTGACAAGATATCCTAGCGAAGAGCTGGAGATGAATAACAGGTCCTATATATTATTATTTTTTTCCTCTCACCAACAGGAATCATTTGCTTCTGATTAAAAGGCTTTCTTCAAAAATGAGCAGATCTGCTGGACAAGTTGTGGCTGATCAGAGGAAACTGCATGAAAGTGAAATATTTCTGCTTGCCTTGCCCCCTTCATGTAATGCTTAAAGCCTGAGATAATTCTGGGTCAGTCAGGGTTGGAAGGAATGGTTAAAAGCAGCCGCTACTACCAAACTGCAGCATTCGAACAAGTTATTTGCAGCCAGTGGATTACTGCTTTCAAACTTAATTGGTCAACTGAAGCAATGTATGGATGTGTGAGGTCAGGAAGGGATCTGATCTGGGGAATTCAGAAATGTATGCTAGCCAAGCCTGTGTCTTCTCCCTTTTTACTCCAAAAATCTGAGAAACTATATCCGATCCCCTGCCCGATGCTTCGGTTGGCAGAGATCAATATAATTACTGAATAAATGTTTGTCTTTATTGGAAATGCTCAGTCTGTTACCAGATATTATTTAGGAATGCTAAGATTGCTTCTAGCACAGCCCATTAATGAAAGCAGTCAAGAGTTATTTGACAAGTATATTTTTCCTTCGATATGTATTTTCTCACTAGCAGTTTTCTGTCTTTTTGGAAAGCAGGCGGAGTTAGTAGCTTTGGTTAAAGTAACCAATTGGTAGTATTTGGGTGTAGGGTTGGGTTTTGTTTTTTTATATATTGCTATAGTTTACTCTCTTTGTTCAAATCTTGAAGCTGAAATCTTAAAATGTGGGAGAAAGAGGAGGACTGGAAGGAGTATGGATGAGAAAGGAATTTTGCTATTGCAAAATTGGTTGAGAATTGTATGTTGTTCAGAGAAAATTAGATAATGCCTACGGGACCCGTTTCAGCCTGAAGTTGAAAACTGGCTTTCAATTTTCAGGAAAATTGTGCTTGTTTAGATGTGCAGTGATACGATTGTGCATTCACACCATCACAAGCAAAATCAGTTGAAATTGTACTGCCCTGCCTTCCATCTAGTGCTTCCCGACACAGGAAGACAAAAACGAGAGATGGAGAGTAAATGACACATTTGCGGGAGATATATCTTAGATGCAGCACGCTTGCTTATTCTTGGTGGCTTATAGAGTCAACTAACCGATAAAGGAGATTTATTTGTAGCTCAGGGTTGAAATTGAGGGCTCCTTAATGTTCTCGGAAGTTGGTTGTTTTGCATGCAGATGTTTCAGTGACAAACTAGGTATCATCATCAGAACTAGAAGGGAGTGAGGTTTGGAATTGCATCTTGTATGTAAGCAGAGAGCAAACCCCAACTCCCTTCTAACCCTGATGATGATACCTAGTTTGGTAATGAAACATCTCCAAGAAAACAACCAAGCTCAGAGAACACCAAGGACCCCTCTGAGCCAACTACCATATTTTTCGGTGTATAGATTTAGTAGATGAGCAGATTTAGAAGAGGAAAAAAAAATAGGTTTTTGGCCTCTGCATGCCCCATTTTTGGGCCTTTTTTGGCAGATTTTGATGCTTTTTTCGGCCCATTTTTTTGGCTTTTTTGGCCTGTTTTAAAGCCTCAAAAAAGACCCAAAAACGGGGCATGCAGAGGCCAAAAATAAGCTGGCAGGTGCATGGGACTTTGGCAACATTTGCTGTATAAGATGCAAAGACATTTTCACCCACTTTTTTTTGGGGGGGGGTGCGTCTTATGCACCGAAAAATACGGTAACTTTCTAAATGAAAATAAGGAAGACAGAAAGATGGGTAAGGCCCTGTCCCAAAATTGGTCTTCGGATTTGAGGCTAAAGAGCTTGCAGTTACTGGGTCTTACACAAGGGAGCATCCTGTGATGTAATGCCACATTGATGGTGCAAACTAATATTGGTGTCAAGGTTTAACCTTGCTTCCAGATTGACAGGCATGGGGCTACCTGGCCTAGATTGCAGAACCTCTGTAGAATATTACATGGCGGGGCTCCATTTCTGTTGCACAGATCTATGAAACCTGGTTAAACCCTAAATGTGGAAATAAAGAACGTCCTGGCTTGCTAATAAGCTATGTTAAGACTTTTAGACAGGGGAACTGGTAAATAGCTCTGAGGCTGTGCTTCTTTATACTGTAGTCTCTCAAGACAAAAGATTTCTCAGGAATAAACTTATTCTAAACAATTGTTGAATGCCTTTATCAATGATAGTTGAGTCAGCTTTTGATGCCACTTCATTTCCTATTTTGACAAGAGGTTTATTTCATCTCTGATCTTTTGACCTGAAAAACATTTGCCTTTTGTTCATCATGGTTCTTTAAACAAACAAACAGAGAGAGAGAGAGAGAGAGATCTTAAATACAAAATAATAATAAACTTAATAGTAATAATAAGGAACACAAATAATCTAAAACTTCAGCCCAGAGTTTGAAGCCACAGCTCTGTGCCAACTTCCCAAAGAAGTAATTCCAATTGGGATTTAAAATTTCAAGCCAGGTCAAGTTCCTACAAACACGTTGCCTTTTTAAGAGAGACCTTTGAAGAAATATGGAAAATAAAACGCTGGGGCCTCTGTTAATGTTGTGATTTCAAAGGGATTGAAACGTGGAGAAATGTTGCTCAGTTATTCTTCACAATTCTATCAACAATTATTGAATGTCTTTACCAATGGTTTTGGCTTTTGGATGCGTGAGTCGGAGCTTTGACCTACCGTCTGAATTTTGATCACCCGAATCATGAGGATGCTGCAACGGTCGTTAAGCGTGACAAAAGGTCATAAGTCACTTTTTTTACTGTAATTTTGAACAGCTATTTAAACGAATCGTCATAAATTGAGGACTAGCTGTGCACGCAAAAAAGGACAAAGTTGCTTTTGAAAGGGGTGAAAATTAGTTTAAGTGTATTTGACTGTTCTGAACATAATCTCAAGCCGTTGTTTAATATCTCACAGAAGGAAAATGTTAGGGTTTTAAACAGTTTTTTAAGTTAAGAGCTGGTTTGCAATTATAAAACGCCAGTGGGTTTTCTTGTAAAAACTCTTGCTTTGTGGCTATGGTAAATGTTTATCTACTTTTCTTCCCCTGGGTGAAGGTATTTTTGGAATTAACATGGACGAAGAACTTGAATAAATCTGTGATAATATACAGGAATACAACTGACTTCCTTGGTTAAATAAAAGAAAATACATTTCCAAGCTTGATGGTTTAGATCTCATGTTTTTTTTCAGGCTGTCGCTACGTAAATAAAACTAGACATTAACTGTTCATCTCAAGTACATGTTATGTGGCCTTGTAGAATTGGCAGCCTTGTAAATTTGCAAAATAAGTCTATAAACCAGGGGAAGTATCTTTCTTTGAAAAAAACGATAAAAAATACAATCCTGGGGAGCCTCCTTTGACATTTAAAACAATTGCATGACACATACGTAATTTTAGTAGGAATAGGATGTCAATTTCTCACCCACTTTTAAAGTTTTAGCTGTTGTTAAATATTGTAATTAGAGCTGCACAACCTGGCACTTGTAAATTTTGACAGCCCCTTTTCTTCCATCATCTGAAGGTCCACAGTCCACATTTTGTAGCTGAGCTATACAGATCACAAGCGCTTAAGTGTTAAATATTTGGGGCAAATGTATATGACATGCTGCACGATTCTTGCTAACGCATCCTATCAACTCTCAGCAATTTAATAAACCAGATTTACTTTCAAGACGGTCTCTTTCCTCAGTGGGTGGGTGGGTGGGTGGGTTGGTGGTGGTTGTGTGTGCACAATTACATATGGGAGGGGAAATCAAGCCATTCAGGAATTTCAAGACTGTGAAGAGGGCTGGAAAAACCATGATTTTTTTTACAAATCCCAAAGCACGTTTTAAAGCTATCCACCATGCTTAAGTGACAACTTAAACCTGAACTGCCCAATGGGCTTAAATCAAATGTCTCTTTAAGTTTTGTGACAAAATCAGTGCATCTCCTAGTATGATTTGATTGTTTATTTGTAGCCCATGACTATCAACAAGTGTTGTATCTTATGATTCCTGATGGATGTAACGTTCCCTTTAATGTACACTGAGAGCCTCTGCACCGAAGACAAATTCCTTGTGTGTCCAATCACACTTGGCCAAGAAAGAATTCCTATTCTATTCTATTTCTCAATTTTGCATGGGATCTGCCAGATAGGCCTCATGATTAGAATATTTGCCCTTCTGTATTCTGCTCTCCCTTCCAGGCCAGCACAAAAGAAACCATACAAGATTTAGGTTTCCATGACGGCTGTGATTCATTGACCTTCAGTGTGTTTCCCCCATTCCTAATCTAATGATTGGTATTTAGGGCAGCTTTTTGCAAGCAAAGGTGTTTTTTTTTGTACAGGTAATCCTTGACTTACACAGTTCACTTAGTGACCATTCAAAGTTACCAATGGCACTGAAAAAAGTGAACTTATGATCCTTGCTCACACTTAACGACCATCGCAGCATTCCCCATGGTCACGTGATCAGAATTCAGATGGTTGACAACTGTCTCACATTTATGACAGTTGTAGCCTTTTGCCACCTTCTGACAAGCAAACAGAATACAATAACAGAATTGGAAGGGACCTTGGAGGTCTTCTAGTCCAACCCCATTTAGGCAGGAGACCCTAGACCAGTGGTGACAAACCTTTTCCTTACTGAGTGCCGGAAAGTATGTGCTTTGTGCGTGCCATGCGCACTTGTGTATGGCTCCTCCATGTGCGCTGCATGTGAAACCGCGCCATCTGCACATGCATGCAGCTTTTGCACATGCGTATGTGCTGCGTGCAGGCACTCAAGCACACATGAGCCAAAGACCAGCTGGATTTCCTGCTGCAATCGCATGCATGCACAGCGAAGGCCCGAAGACCAGCTGGGTCTCTGCAATCGTGCATGCGTGCATGTGCCATCGCATGTGCATGCTCAGCTGGAGGTAAGTTGGCCGACAGCTTGCGTGCCCAGCAAGATGGCTCTGTGTGCCACCTGTGGCACCCATGCCATAGGTTCGCCATCACGGCCCTAGACCATTTCAGACAAATGGCTATCCAATCTCTTAATTCCAGTAGCATTAAATGCTACTATCTCACGTGATCAAATTTAAGATGCAACCATGGGATGTACTTCTCTTCCCAGAGAAATCCTAAAAAGAGATATTGAAAAATGGTCTTTATTATTATTGTTAGGAAGTCCTCCTTACAAAATTACGACGGCACTGAAAAAAGTGACTTAGGGCAGCTTTTCACACAACTATTGCAACATCCCCATGGTCACATAAATCAAAATTCAGATGTTTGGCAACAGATTCAAATTTATGACAGTTGCAGTATGATCATGTGATCTTTTGCAACCTTCTGACAAACGAAAGTCAGTAGGGAAGCCAGATTCATTTAAACATCTGTATTATTTAACAATTGCAATGATTCACTTAACAGTGGCAAGAAAATGGAGCAAAACTCAATAAATGTTTCACTTAGCATCATACTTTTGGGCCTCAATTGTGGTATTGTCAAAGACTACCTGTATAGCAACATTACTGATTTTTTTCTACTAGAGTCTAGACTCTAGACGGTTGTACTGTTTTTTTAAGCCATTTTAAAATAAACACCACTGTTGCACCTTTTCTAATTACTGCAGATGTAAGAAATAATTGTTTCATGACACTGAAAACAAAATGAACTTTTTGCATTGGGAAGACACCTGAAGACAGGTTTTTCTTGTACTTTTGTGTAATAATAATCACAGTAAGCAAGAAATTTAAGTACATAAATTAGGAATGTAAGTCACTTGATTGGCAGCAGAAAGGAATATAAAGCTTCTTGAGTTTGGAGTGCAAGAGATGCATTTTATTGTATGCTCATTACAATGAGTAACACATTTTAAAATAATAACCCCACATAACAGTGACAATCTTATTTTACAGCGTGTACATCATTTTTACAGCCACATAAAACACAAGTAGTTTCCTATGGTTTCCCAAAGTTAACTTTCCGAAGGTTGGAAATATATATATATATAAAAAAATTATTCTCAAGGAACTGATTCTCATCTGGTGCAAAAACAAAAGTATGGACATTATCTGAAACACAAAACCCACAATATAGTAGCATGAATGAATTAAAAGTTACAATTTATCATGTGAACAGCTGTGTGCAAACATGAAGCAACTTAAAACGTTAAGTTTTCTTAAAAAAAAAAAAAGACACGTATGTATAACATTTATGAAGGTTTTTAAATTATTAAATAGCCCTAGACCAGCTTGTTATATTAAGCGGCATTTTTGCAGCATGCTAACACAAAGCATTGTTTAAAGGGATGCGTATTTCAAATGTATACACTGTAAACTGAAAATCCATGTCTGCCATCAAGTGGCAGCTTTTCTGTTCGGGTTAAATACTGCATACATAACTTCCATACAGATTTGAGAACGCAAGTTTATAGTATGGTATATGTTTCGTATGAATTCTTTAAAAGGTGCAATTTTCGTTTCTATACTGATTTAAAAATCAAAAACAAAAAGATTTAATAGCAAGTCAGGGCCATGAATCCTGACTCGCCAGAAACACTGCTTTTGAAAGATTCTCTAGGATTTTCCAACGGCTGGCGTCTTTTCTACCTTGATACTCTCTCTCTTAAGGACGGTTGTGAAGTCACAAGAAAAGAAAAACAGTGCCCCATAACTGCATCTATCGGTTTTTTTTCCTTCTTTTTTTTTTGTTAAAAAAAATATTGGTCAAAAGTTTAATCGTAATTATGTGCCGTATTAAACATTCAGCTGTGGTTTTCAGGTAAAAAGGGAAATTTATATGTACATACATGTCTCGGTCCCTAGCACCAAACTTTTGATCTCGGAAAACATAATTGCTGTATTTTCAACACGATAATCCTGTAGTTTAAAAAAGTAGGTTTAGCAGCTCTGAAAGAAAACTTTGGAAATCGCTCGTTCAACAACAAAAAGGAGAAAAGAAAAAAAAAACAAGGTTTACATATGAAATGTTACGATTGCTTTAAAATGAGGGGGAGGAAAAAAAGACAGATCTTAAAATTTGACCCATTTCTTGAATACTATGTCCCAGCACAATTTTCTTTTAAAAACGAAACGAAACAAAAATGTTAAGGACTACATGACTGACTTCTATCTAGCTTCACTGTTCGAAACTGCGTGTGGGAGATTTGTTCTAGCAAAAACACTTCGAAAAAGAACTTTTTCATTAAGGTGACCAACGGCGTTATTGATGATATAAAGAGTTACGGGAAATAGACTTAATATTTCTGTAGCTTTAATAACGTGTAACGCTTTCAGATAAACAGAAGACATTCAAGGTCCCTTTCTGCAGCTTCTCAAACATTCACCTCTCCGCGTTTTTTATAGTGCTCGTTAGGTTCCTATAAGCAACAATCATAGGGCTATGAGATACCCAGCCGACCGTAATACTTTTTTTTTTATTATTATTTAAGACTTTTAATACAAAGAATGCAAAGTTATGATTTTTTTTTTTTTTTAAGATCAAGTTTTGAAACCAGGAGAAACAGTTCATGAGAGTTTCCTTCCCCTAGCGCGATGGTCTTGCGCGGCTCCGGTGCTACACCAGGGCCTCTTTGTGATGCCTCATGATGTGCTGGTTCTTCTCCGAAGGCCTCCGGAAGCCCTTTTTACAATACTCGCACCGGTGAGGGTAGTCCTTGGTGTGTATCGAGATGACGTGCCGCTTGAAGCCCGAAGCGTCCGTCGTGCTGTACTCGCAGTACTGACACTGGTAGACTTTCCTCCCGCTGTGGGTCTTCATGTGCTTCTTCAGTTCCATCTGCTGCCGGAATCCCCTCTTACACCGTTTGCATTTGAAAGGCAGGTCCTTGGTGTGGACGGAGAGGATGTGCCCGCTGAGCACGAAAGGATCGGAAGTCTTAAAATCGCAGTGCCGGCACTGGTGGATCTTCTTCCCTTTGTGGGTTTCGCTGTGCTTTTTCAGCTCCGAGGGGCGGTGGAAACCTTTCTCGCAGACCTCGCACTTGTGGGGGAAGTCTTTCGTGTGGACCGAGATGATGTGCCGCTTCAGGTCGCTGGAGTTGGTGCTCTTGTGGTCGCAGTGCGGGCACTGGTGCGTTTTGTGCCCCTGAAAGAGTTCCATGTGCTGCTGCAGCTCCTTCTCGTCAGCGAAGGCCTGCGGGCAGTGCTCGCATTTGAAGGGCAGGTCTGTCCCATGCTTGCTCTTGATGTGCGTCTTCAGGTTGGACTGGTCGGCGCAACGGAAGACGCAATGCTGGCACTGGTAAGGCTTCTCCCCCGTGTGGGTCCGCATGTGTTTTTTCAGCTCCGAGGGGTGGCGGAAGCCTTTCCCGCACTCCACGCAAACGTGGGGGAAGTTCTTGCTGTGAACCGCCAGCAGGTGCCTGTTCAGCAGGCCTTGCTCCGCGGTTTCGTAGTCACAATATTTGCACTTGTGCACTTTGGGTTCTTTATCCCGCAAGATGAGTTTGTTGGAACTCAACGGGCTGGCTTCTCGGTAGCGCCGGGTGTACTCGGTGAATTCGTGCGCCTTGTCGCCTTTGTTGATCAGCTTGTGGCTTTCCAGGTGATTGTGGAAGCTGACTTTTTTGTTGGTTGTGAAATCACAGTCCGTGCACTGGTATTTCTTCTTAATCATGTGATCCGGGTGGTTTTTCATGTGCCTTTTCAAGAACCCCCTGGACTTAAATTTCTTCCCACATATGTGACAAGGATAGACGGTCAAGGGCTGTCCGTCGGGACCTATGATGACAGCTGGGTCAAATAAACAGAAAGAATTATGAAATAAATTACATGAAAGTTACTCTGAAGTTATACAGAATGCAGCAGCAACGTAAAAGAAAGCAAATCTTTCAACGGCTAACAATGCAAACCAAACTATTCAGAGGTAAAGGTTTTGTTGAATTAAATGAGACTTTTACTTCCAGGAAAGATACAGTATGTATTAGACTGCAAAACGTGACAGTCAAAATCCTTATAAAAATTGACAATACTCTAAGAGTAAAGCTACATTTGAAGTTATACTTCTATACAGCTATAAATATTGCAAATGTATCTAGGAACTCACTCCACTAAACATTTCAGCATAGTCGCATTTCTAAGCCTCCAAGATAATCTATAGTTTTTATTACAAAACAAACTTTTAAAAATTAAAATTTAAAGAATTAAGATCTGTTGTATTTCAAATCAGTAATTCGTTTTCAAGTTTCCCCAAAACAAATATTAGTTTATCTATCTTCTTTAATCAAGTTAATTTTCTATAACCGAATGGTTGTTTAGACTCTTTTCTAATTCCACAATGAACATATTGTAACGAACTCTCACATACAAAATGTTACACAATTGGGGATCTCCATGAAGGATCAAAAGAAGTATGACAGCAGTCAGAGGATCCTGGTCAAAACCCCATCCTTTTGACATGGTACAACATCTGTGTTGATTGTGATACTATGACTGCCATCTTGCCTGTTTCAACCCTACCTGTAGATACTGCTGGATTCATTAAACATTCAAAAGGACACATCACTTGACCTTCTAACATCTTTTTTCCCTACACATTAATAAATATAACTATTTATGATCTAAAAATTAGACATCCTCTATTCAATATAATGTAGTTTCCATGATAAAATGGTAATTTCTATACACCTGTGCACATGCACTATAGGTATCAGAAAATGTACTGTATGTTGCGTGTTCTTTCATTTCCAATAAATGAACTGTTTAAAAAGCTCAGGTCTATTTAGTATTCTATTTATGCTATCTAGAATGAATATTAAATATAATTAATGATGGCTTTGCATGTATAAAACAGGAAAAGACAAATGAATTGCCTCTTTGGTTTACCAAGTGAAAATGTATGATATAGAAACCACCTCTGATTTAAATTCAAAGACCATTTTGAAAATAACGCTTTTGTTTGGCCAATAAAAATTGTATCCTTTC
Organism: Myanophis thanlyinensis; assembly: GCA_017656035.1. Taxonomy (NCBI): domain Eukaryota; kingdom Metazoa; phylum Chordata; class Lepidosauria; order Squamata; family Homalopsidae; genus Myanophis; species Myanophis thanlyinensis. The sequence continues at coordinate 12,826 of JAEANM010010608.1, forward strand.
AAGTTTCATCAAGCAAGGTGATTAAAAGTCTAGGGGAAAAAATGAAGGGAAAACACCTGGCCTCTAAATCAAAGCACACATGTTAATTAATAGATTATATCCTCAAAGAGATGGACAGGGAGTCTCACAATGAGAAAACTTGCTTTTACCCAAAGCAATTGGTGGTAGGTTACACCAAGTAGTTTCAAAATTTGCTGGGAAGAAGATAATAGGAAGTGATTAAGACAAAAAAGACTACTTTTTTTTTTGCCACAAAAAAAAGAAGAAACAAAACAAAAACAATATCCCATCAGAAGCAGAAAGATTAGCTACGTTAAAAACTGTATTTAATCGGGTAATAGCTTTTTAGAAGGTTGTTTTACCTGTTTGCCATTGGCGGGCTTCACCTCTTCTCCTTTTCTTGGTCTTCTGCTTGAGCAATCTGTTCGTATTAATGCTGTCACAGATTTGGAGATACTGAGTTGTGTTACCATTCTTGTTCTCTAATCTTGCATCTAAGTTTGCTCCTGGAATGAAAGATAACATCAGAATACTGCAAAGAGGAGCTTTCAAATACCCGATTTACAAAACTAAAGCAGAAGGCATTTATAGACCCTTCGATGTGGGAAAGGGTTCTTATTTTATGGTGCCAGACACCCCCCCCCCCTTCAAACTTCTCTTTAATGCCTCATATACAAAGCAATAGTTTATTACTGTTTATATTATTTGCATTATATTTTGGAATTTTCTCAGATGAAGGAAAATAAGTGTTTTACTCATTGTTCTCATATTTAATATCTAATACAGTGGCACCCATGGTTGCAACTCTTGATAGCCAATAAATTTGAAATTGAATTGAACTGAATTAATTATGCATTATTCTAAAAGACATAGACCGCTCTTTGTTATATAGCAGAAGGAGCAATATTTATACTAAGCATGAAACAATTCATCATCTTCTCACCTGGTGTTTGACAGTCTTCATATTTCCTAGGAAGTCTTCTATCATCCCCTAGAGAAATAAGCAGTTTAGTTATTTAATTCACAAACAGTGGGGATGTGCAAGAGCTGTCATTCTGGGAAGAGAACATTCCAGAGAACACCATTACATTCTGCTCCTCTTCTGGAGCCTGCTCCCCCAGCAGTTTTCTGAAGCTAATTTTTTTTGGGGGGGAGAGAGAACCAGAAGTAATTTCTGGATGCAATCCAACCCCAAAATGGGCCCTGTTTTAATGAGAATGCCATAAGCCTCACCAGTTCAGAAGACTGTCCTTGCAAAGGCTGACTGGATCTCCTTGATCCAGAAGAAAAACAACAGGTTTCGCACATAGCTAAACCGTTTGTGCACTGCTATTGTAAAATAGTTGAAAGAGAAAACCAGGTGTAATTGATTGCCAAAACTTTCTTTGTAAAGATTCCAAAGAGTGCCAAGCAAAATCAAAACACGATCATGTGTCTTATATTTAATAATAATGTTTGCTGTCTGTATTTTATGCTTTGAATAAGGCAGACGTCAGGCAGACGAAACAGCAACAATTTGCCTTCAGATATTGTTTATAATATCATGAAAAATACTTATATAAACAGAAGTCAGTGCATGAACTAAACAAACCTGCCTAGCAACCTCCAACCTCTCTTTCATAAAGACTGGACAAACAAGTACACACACACAAATGCATCGACACACATCATGGACTCTGACAGAGCTCCCAGAATATCTGATGATACTTTGGGGTTATTTAATAGGCAATATTCTGCAACCCAAACCTCTTTATTTATATGACACTGTCATTGTAGGCGGTAAGGTCAGCTGCTTTTATTATTTGACATGAAAATAGAAAAGAGAAAGGATTCAAAAGAAATTGGGGAATTAATCACTTTCTGAAGTTATGTTTAGGTCCACAGGGGTCTTCAAACTTGGCAATTTTGTGACTTGTGGACTTCAACTCCCAGAATCCCCAGTAAAGCTGGCTGAGGGATTCTGGGAGTTGAAGTCCACAAGTCACAAAAATGCCAAGTTTGAAGACCCCTGGTAGGACATTTAAATGTGCGTAACAAAACGTGTGGCTTGAACAAAATCAGAGGGCCTTATTTTCTGACACCAAGCAGTTAAAGCGGAAGATGTCATTTCAGGATTCTTCTCTCAGTTCACCAAAAGTCAAGTTTGACTTCAAGGAAACTTGACTTCAGGTGGAAAGAGATGGGGAAAAAAACCCAAAAACAACCACCACTGCCTCCATGACACGAGCAAGGCTTTAGAAGTAGTAAGTGGAGTGAGGGGAAAGGGATCGAGATAAAGGGGGAAAAAAAAGTAGCATCTTACCATATGCAGCAGCCCAGGCAACCGGAACAAACGTTTTATTCACCCCAGCATCTTCAAGCTGTGCATCGGGAAGTGAGGCGGCTTCCTCTTCCCCAACAATTACCTCCATGTAAACTTCATCTGCTATTTCAGCACAGCCTAGATGGGATTTGGAAGGAGGCGAAATTAATTATTCGGTTTATGGAACTGCTTTTCACAACCCTAACCCCTTAAAACAAGATGGATCAACGACATCAGCAAGTATGGCGGGCCGGACTGGCAAAAGAAAACTCAAGACCGTAATGGTTGGAAACACGCAGAAGAGGCCTTCGTCCTGCAGTGGATAGACAAGAGCTAAAAGGATGATGATGATATTCCTTTATCCTTGCTCAATTAACTTCTACTTAAACCTGGCATCTGGATTTGTATGGAACAAATCACAATACAAAAGTGTTCTGAATCAACTTCTCTATTATTAAGGCTTCTGCTGTACGCATATTTAATTTAATTTACTAATTTAACAATTTAATTTTAATAACAGAATTTCTATACCGCCCCTCTCCCGAAGGACTCGGGGCAGTGTACAGCCTTGTAAAAACAAAATAGA
>JAEANM010010609.1:1653-15711 GCA_017656035.1 Myanophis thanlyinensis
GGAAAGAAGAAAAATGAATATATATATAAGTATACACACACACACAAACACAGGTACTTTGGCACTTGTCATTAATTGATTCTGCAAAGTGTGATGACTACTAAAAATGAGTACTAAACAAACTGACTAATGTATAGCCTATGTTTTGGCTGGAAAGGGTAGGAATTCATGAGGCAGCCAACAACGACAGGTTCTAGTGTGTATATCGAGTACCAAACAAATGACAAGTTCTGGGACAAAATTTTATGTCAAAATGTGTTTAGTACCAAATTCAAATTTCAAAACAGTTGAGTACCAAGATACCACTGGTGTTTTTTTTTTTGGTGTGTGTGTGTATTAGAATAAAAAGAAGAAATAATTTCATCTTTATTACAAGTATAAAGTTTAGTAGCTCTTCACCAAATTTTATGTCCTATGTCATGTCCAGTATAAAAAGAGTCATGAAACAACTTTGTATAGGTAGTCCTCAATTTATGACTGGTCATTTAATAACTGCTCAAAGATATGAGAGACTTTTAAAGACTTACTATGTAAAAAATTACTCTGCTGTCATTCCTGTGTAGTCATGTGATCATATTTGGATGCTTATCAACTGGCTCACATTTACAAGTGGCTGTAGAGTTCCGCAGTCACATGACCATAATTTGTGACATCTTTGTCAACTACTGGTATTCTTCCTGATTTCTAGCAAAAAAATGCCCATTAGGAAGAATGGGTTCATTTAATAACCATGTGATTCACATAAGAATCATATGATTTACTTAATAACCACATATTTGTTTTATGGCTGCAGTAAAAATGGAATCTATGAAATAAACAATAGTCCAGCCACAATCATAATTTGTTATTGTGGCTATGGTGATAGATAGTTTTTTTGTTTTAATTTAATGAAATACCTGATTTAACGAGGTAGATGTTGACATGAAATTATATGGAAAATTGTTGTTTCTTAAATTATGGCTATAACTTCTATGTCTCTCAATTTTCATTAAAAATATCAATACTCTATGTAAACATTACTTCATAGAGTGTTAATAGGTTATATAATATATTATTTAAAATAATTATAAATTATAAAAACAAAAGAAACAAAATTGTTAAAGTTGTATTTTCATATCATACATATTTGTTTTCTAGGGAATGAGGTAATCCTATAAATATGGCTATAATGGAGCTTGCCTGTTACAACTGTATGTCATAATGGTTGTAAAATGTGACCAACCTGATTTTTCTAATTGTTTTGAGGTGGTTGTTAAGTGAAGGTGGCAGTTGTAATGTGGTTGTACTGGTCGTTAAAGCAAATTAGTAGTTTGCTTGTGCCTTTTTTTCAGCAAAACCATCATAGAATGTTGTCATGTGATTGTATAACACTACAAATGACCATAAACAAACATGGCTGTGTTATTGAATGCCTAAGGTTTGGATACATGATCAGGAGGGCCCCGACTGGCCAAATTTCAAATCAAGGTCATTAGTTCTCCTTTTTGGGATTATACATTTGAATGGCTGCTAAGTAACCGGTTGTAAGTACAGATGTACCTGAATGTGAATTATTAGTGGAACTATGAATTTGTATTTGAGTGGTCTATTTATTAAAAGTTATCAAAACCATTCACATAACCAAAAGCATTTCAAAGCTTTTCCCCCGACTAAAAATGTTAATTGTAAAATAAATTGCTTTGTTTTAGCTAATGGAGATAGAAATACATGCTTTAATATTTCATTCACATTAGAATGTTTTGCATAAGAAATATGCACGCAAGAGAAAACATTGTAATTAACATTTTAATATATTTTAATGATTTAATAATATTATCAAATATTAATAATATATTAAAATAATAGTATAATGTGGTTATTAGACTGCAGACCAATAATATACTATAAAAAGAACAATAAAAGACCCAGGACATGGGTCCAATTTTGGTCCTATCAGCACATGTTTTGTATTCTGAAACAACAGAGAAACTAAGGGATAGTCTTCATTGCATTTAAGATACTTTTAATAATGCTCAAATTTTTGAGTTTGCTTATAGTTTCTTTGTGTTATGGCCTATTTTATTTGTAATTAAGTTAATCTGTCTCTTTTGATGTTGATGTTGGAAATTTTTGTCATAAGAAATCATTATGTTATAATTTAAACATTATTTCAATAGAAAACGGAAAGCAGTTGTGGTGGCTGTGGTTTTTGAGATTACAGAGTTTATGGAATAATGTTTGTTTTTATTTCCCACTCATTTTCAAATAGTAACCAAACCACTAGCCACAATATTCTCTTGAGAATTGCTGTTTAATGTTATTTTAAAAAAGTTTGTTTAACTAATATAACTGAACTGTGCAAATATATTTGTCTTCATGATTGACAGTCCCTTTAAAGGTGCTAAGGGTGTTAATAATTATATGTGCACTAATATTGCTATGACAGACTTTTGTAAATGTTAATCCTATTTCAGTTATATATAACACTTTTAAATAATTTATTAATAAGATATTAAATATTGATGTTGATGCTCGTGATTTAAACATGACTGATAGTATATTAACAGCATTATATGAACGATGCCGTTAAACTAAAAAAGATCATGGTATTGGAGTATTATAAAACAAAGTATTTCAGTTTTTTAAATATAGAATAATAAAATATATAGAATTATTAATGCTAGAGTTCATAATAATAGACTCCCTGTACAAACCATCATACCAGTATAGCAGGGATAAACAAATGTTTAACTGTCTTGGTCAAGCAGACAATTTGTGAGAAATTTTATTCAAAACATCTGGAGGGTATAAAGTTGCTCAGTCCTAAAAAAAAAAAAAAACAACCTTTTTATTGAAATAAAATTAATAATACTTTGCTCTGTGTTTTCAAATGAGTCTTGACTCCTGATGCTAACATGAAACAAGCCCAAGCAGTTCTTGGCAACCTTTTCAAAAGTTTATCACTGTCTTCTTTCTAGAGAAGAGGCAATGTTTGGCACAAAGTTACTAAACTGTTTTTTTTTTTTTGCCTAAGGCAGGTTGAAAACTCATAGTTTTCTACACTAGCTACACTACATTAAAGTGGAATCAGTTTAATACTTAGAATATTCTTCTCTTCCTCCTCCTATTCCTCCTCCCTTTCAGTTTTCTTTTTTTGATACTAATCCACATATTTTATCTGACTTTCTTCTGGTTCTTGGCATCTAGATATAACATTAGTAATAGAGTAATTTAGAGAATATTTGCCTATGGAATTTTAATCCAAATTCCATTTCACATGGATTAGTTTGATGCCAAAACCACAGCCACAAAAAGTTTTGCAACTGCTAGTGTGATTTTCCAGCAAATATATCAAGAATATTATGTAACTAATCATGTAATTTGTAAAGCAAACAGAAAACAAAAGGGGGTAAAAGAGAGAAGGAAATGTGCTATCAAGTAAGATTGAAAATTAAACTTGTATATTCCAAATATGCTAATGGCATTGAAATTGTATCAGATGTACATTTAAGCCAAAACATTTCTTTAAGGCAGAATTTATGAAATAGGTTTTGCCCCCTTTTGATCACGTGACTAATAGGTTTTGCCCCCTTCTGATCACGTGACTGAGTCAACCAATGAAAATGCTATGTCCTTACTGGCACTTTCCCAGTTTCCGACTTAGTCTGATTGAGACTGATGTGAAATTTGGTGGTTCCAGCTAGTAAGGAAACATTCTCTTGCATTCACAGAAATTCAGCTCAGAGAGAAAAATTCTTTAAAAATACCAGGGAGGCCGCTGTGATCGTGCTACCTACCTTATTGAGGAACAGCTGATCCACGTGAATCAGCTGCTCATTGGGCGGAGGTTCCCCCCGCATCAGCTAAAAACATTTTAAACTACCGCTTGCCACTTTGGGAGGCTTCTCAGCTGATTCGTGCCAGATTCCCGCTGTGAGGAGAACAGTTTGGTTGCTACCTCTAAACATTTAAAAGGATTGCCAGCGGAGATCGCTGAGGCAATTAGTGGCTAGCAGGCAAGGTCCTTTATTTAAAGTGCCCTTTGCCTTTCTTTTTCCCCTGAAGAGCCTTTTTTTCTACTTTTAAAAAGCTCAGCCACAGGGATTTTAGGCAGCTGTCTAAATCCCAGGGAGAGAGTTGCTTCTTGAATACTCTCTCATTCAAGAAAGCAAGGTTGGCTGCCATTTTGTGTGGCAGAGGAGAGCTGTTTTTTAAAAAGGCGCAAAAGCCTTCTTCACAGTTATTTTTGCACACGGTTCTGCTGCTTCCTCCTCCCTTGGCTATCAGAGGCTTGCCTTCAGTGAATAGCCTTTCACAGAGACCTTGTGCTGCTATTTCAGGACTTTGTCAAGGATTTCTCATATAATTGGCTCAAAGCATATCTCAATATTTGTGTGGTGTGGAAAAGACTTAAGGATCACAAATCAAGCTTAGCTTTAACATTGTGGGCAAAGGGAAAAAAGTACAGCTTTTCCTAGTCCTTTTATACCATTGGCAGGATCAAGCTCCACCTTCTGGACTACTTTGAATTACATCCAGTTTGAATTCAAGGTCAGCTAGCTGTATAGAAATTTAGTGTTGGAAGGAGTGAATTTTTTCTCTTATTGCATCAGTATGAGTGACAGACCGCATTCTCAGGCTGTTATGGAGGAATTACCATATTTATCGGTGTATAACGTGCACTGGCGTATAACACGCACCTTAATTTTAAGAGAAATTTCAGGAAAAAAACTAACATATTTATCGGTGTACAACGCGCACATGCGATTTCCACATTCTTTTCAAGAAAAAAGTGTGCGTTATACACCAATAAATACGGTACCCAATCCTCCTCCATTGGCAATACAATCGAATTCAAAGTCATGCAAGGCCACTAAGTCTGCATCCAGGTCAGCTTCTTACAAAATCAAGGTCAGAGCCTTGCAGAAGACCTCCTCTAGATCAGAGAAAAGGGCAGCAGCTAGGCGTCAGAAGGCTCTGGAGAGTGAATTTTCTAAAGTTGAAAGGAAAATGGCATCACATGCCACTAGCACTGTGGTTACTTTGTTGGAGCCTACTAATGGCTCACAACAGGTTGGTGCACAACTTTTGTCACCTGATCGAGCCATCCAGGTATACAGGTCCCCTCCCAGACCCAGGTTACCTGAAGCTACTTTCATCCCTACAGCTGCAGGTCTCAGGGACAATGACAATTTAATGGTGGCTGACCTTAAGACCTCCCTGATTGCTGCAATCTCACAGGGATTTGCATCCATGCAGCATGCTAGGCCAGGTGGTTCTAGCAGACATGGTCTTCCTGTACCATCAGATGACTCATTACCACATGGTGCTCCATCTGGTTTTGAAATATGGCCTTCAAAGTCTCGAGCCTCAAGCTGGGATACAGCATAAGAGGAAGGCAAAATTGAAGGAGCAGATTTATAAGAAGACTAGGATCTGTTTCATGATATACCCTCTGTCATGGGGCTCTTCCCCCTGGGCCTTTTCAGATCAATTCTTTATAAGGCCAGAACCACAGCAGACCTCACCACACCCACTGAGGCTAAGGATTTAGATTCTAAGAAAGGTGAAAATCCACTTTTTTCCACACCTGCGCCTAGGAGTGAAGAAATACCCACTCCTCAGGTGGTCCTAGACATGATCAAGTGACAGTGGGCCAGACCAGGCTCTCAGGCTAGCTTGAGTTCAGCTGACCTAAGGTTTTACCAGCCAGATAAGGAGTTATCTGACACACTGCAACTGCCACCGGTGGAGGATGCAGTTTCGTATCTGGTCTCTCCATCAGTTACCTCAGGTGATGCTATTGAAGGGCTAAAATGGGAAGAACGTAAGTCAGAGACAATGCTCAGTAACACATCAAGCAGCAGCATGGGCTATCAGAGCATCTTCGGCAGTGACTTTTTTCAATTGAACTACATTGATGTGGCTTTGACAATTTCAGGAAAAATTGCCTGTGCAAGACAATAGATTGCATCAGGACTTAAACAAAATTATTGCTGCAACTGAGTTTTCTGCAGATACGATATTAGATTCTATCAAATTCACTTCTCGCACCATGGGTTCAGCAGCAGCTGCCAGGAGACTCATTTGGTTAAAGCACTAACAGGCCGACCTCAAGTCAAAGTGGTGACTGGCCGCTGCACCTCTCCAAGGAGATAGATTTGTTGGTAAAACTATTGACCTATTGTTAATAGAAGGCAAGGACAAACGCAAGGTTCTCCCTACCTACTCCAGAAGACAGTCGCAAAGAACTTTTCCATATCAAAGGAGGGCCTATTTTCACTCTCCAGCTCTAGTGTCTTCGCTAACTCAGAGGGCTTTCCCAAGGCATCAGGACAGGGTTCAAGACCCCTTAAGGGACAGGTACAAACCTCCTTTGAGGGGCAGAATGCCCTTTAGAGGAGCGGGAGGTCATCCCTCCTTTAAATGCTCCAAGTAACTCTCATCCTGATCCTTCCATGGGGGGGCGGGCAGCTATCCGAGTTTGCCGAACAATGGGAGGAAACTATCTCAGACAGGTGGGTACTTAATACTGTTAGGAGTGGCCTTGTTCTGGAGTTTACTTCCACCCCCGCCCCGAATTACTTTGTGGGTTGTGCTGTAAGCAGGAATCCCTGCAAAAGAGCTTTAATGCAGGAAGCAATACATCATTTGTTGCTAATACAGGAGATTGAATCTGTACCTCAAAACGAACATAGACAAGGTTTTATTCCAGCCTATTCGTAATCCCAAAGTCTTCTAGGGGGTGGAGGGTGATTCTGGATCTAAAACGTCTGAACGTGCACATCAAATATAACAGATTTAAGATGCACTCACTCCATTCTATTCTGGACTGCGTCAGGAAAGGCAACTTCCTGGTGTCGATTGACCTGTCTGGGGCATATCTACATATTCCAATTTGTCTGTCTCATTGAAAGTTTTTAAGATTCTTTTATCAAGGCACTCATTTCCAATATAGGGCTCTTCCATTTGGATTATCCTCGGCACCCAGGGTATTTATGAAGGTGTTAACATCCTTGTTGGCTCATATCTGGTCAGTCCCCATTCGTATACATAGTTATCTCGATGATATTCTATCCACTTCCTATCACAAGCTTTAGTGGATATTCAACTGACCGTAGCCACCTTACAGGATCCTGGCTTTCTTGTAAATAAATCAAAGAGCCACTTGGTTCTCACAATACGTCTTCAACACCTGGGTGCCATTATAGACAACAAGTTATGCCAAGTTTTTATTTTGGAAGACAGATTGCAAAGTATCCAATCTTTATCTAAACAAATTCAGCAACAGGAACGAATGTCTTAGGTAACTATTCCAATTGTTGGGGAAATTTATTTCTTGCATTGACATAATTCCTTGGTCAAAAATTCATTCACACCCTCTGCAATGGTTTCTCCTTCCACCTCAACATAAAGGGACCAGCAATGCTCTCTACAAAGTTTCCGTTCCAGAAAATGTTATCTATTCTCTCAATTGGTGGAAATCAGATGCAGTGAGAAGAGGTTGCCACTTCAAGTTGATCAATTAGGTCACAATTACCACAGACACCAGTCTGTATGGATGGGGGGCTCACTTGGTCCATTCCCTTGGCGGCCCAGGATCAATGGACACTGGCAGTGTGAGAGCAAAGTATCAACTGGTTAGAGTTCAGAGTCGTCCGTCAAGCTCTTCTGAGTTTCAATGAACACATCCAGGGTCGAGCCGTATTGGTGAGAACAGACAATATAGCCGCCAAGGCTCACATCAACCGACAAGGGGGGGACACATTCAAAGTCCCTCATGTCAGAGGCCTGGGATTTATGCATATGGGCAGAGAAACATTGACTGTCCATTCAAGCGAGACACATATCGGGAATGTCCAACATTCAGGTGGATTGGCTCAGTCGGACTCAAATAAATCATTCAGAGTGGCAGCTGAATCCCAAGGTATTTCAATAGCTGACAGTCTGTTTTGTCAAACCAGTGATTGAGCTATTTGCATATCCCAGCAACAACTAGGTTCTTCACGAGATATCACATGCCTCAGGCGTTTGGGACAGACTCACTTTGCAGCCCCTGGCCACCAGGTCTCCTGTATGCCTTCCCTCTGCTTCCTGTGATTCCGGCCCTAATCAGGAAGGTCTTGGAGGAGCAAACGGAGATAGTTCTGGTAGCACCATATTGACCAAGGAGACCTTGGTTTGCAGATCTGCTGGCCCTATGGGTCTCCAGACCTTGACGTCTCTCCCAAGATCCATGTTTCTCCAACAGGGTTCACTGATTCATCCCAACCCAGGGTGGTATCAGCTGCTGGGAGACTGAGCAGCAGATTTTAAGGAGGTCTAACATCTCAGAGAGAGTAATTAGGACTATTCTAGAAAGGATTCCAGAAATGATATATATGAGGCGACGTGGAAGTCCTTCTCTCCTCCTGGTGTTCTAGAATAGTAAAGGAATCCTCCTTGGCATCTATTTTGGATGTTTTAGAATTCTTAACGGGAAGAGTTGGACGGGGGTTATCACCCAATATGCTTTGGAGACAGGTTGCTGCTTTGTCTACAGTGCTTTTATGTGGGAGGAAAAGATCACTATCTAGTCACCAAATGATTCGTAGCTTCTTAAAAGGAGCAAATAATCTTTAATAATAATCAATAAGACATAGGTTTCCTACATGGGACCTCATTAAGGTTTTAAGAGCACTTCTGCTTCCTTTGAACCTTTACATAATGCAAGCCTGCACTTTATCTTTATGCGTTTCTGATAGCCATAATATCTGCTAGGCAAATATCAGAGTTAGCAGCACTATCGATACTGGATGATTTATGTATTTTTCACCCCAACTGACTAGTGCTTTATATGGATCCTACCTTTGTTCCAAAGGTTAATTCATGGTTCCATCTGTCTCAAGAGTTAATCCTCCCTGATTTTTGCCCCAAACCGGTGCACTCCAGGGAAAGAGAGTGGAATAAACTTGAAGTACGAAGAACTTTAAAGATATATATTAAGAGGACAGCTTCTTTTAGAAAATCTGAATCCATGTTCATTAGTTTTCTACTGGCCACCGTGGGAAGGAGAGTCACATCCACTACTATTGGAAGGTGAATTAGATCATGTATTGCAAAGGCTTATGAAACAGTTTACCAATTCCAAGGCACATTATTCCCCATTCTACATGCTGCGCTTCCAATGGTAGCGTGGGCAACTCAAGCTTCAATTGATGAGATTTGTAAAGCCACTACACGGTCATCACCATACCTCTTCATCCGGCATTACAAGATAGTTGTATTTGCTTCTAGGGATGCTGCCTTTGGACGTAGAGTCTTGCAGCAATTTTGCTCAGATGAGAAAATATAATATTAGTTAGTGCCCTCCCTGGGACAAAATGCTTTGGTAAATCCCATTCTCTTGGATTCACTGCTCAGCTACAACAGAGAAAGGGTGTCGGTCCTACCTGATACGCTCCTTCCCGTTGTGCTGAGCAGGGAATCCAAATCTGCCCTTAGTTTTTAGTCCTCTTGTTAGGGAGGTGGAGTTCTCTTTGTTCTTTACAGATGCTGGATCACCACAGGTCACTCAATATTCTTCGTCGGAATATGGGAAAGTGCCAGCAAGGACACAGAGTTTTCATTTTTGACTCAGTCACGTGATCAGCAGGAGGCAAAACCCATTCTCTTGGGATTCCCTGCTCAGCACAATGAGAAGGAGCGTATCAGGTAGGACCAATGCCCTATTTCAAACAATCATAACTATCTTAATGTGAGTATCTGTGAGAACAGAATGTTTGCCCGTGATTGTTTTTCACTTCTTAGTATCATATAATAATGGATTGAAGAGCATACTGAATACATTTTCATTTGAACGCTAACTTCTGTTTTGCAAGTATTAATACTAGAAATTCCTTTAGGATAAGTTCCAAAATTATCCGTCAAATACTGGGGATATTCAGCAGATTGAATTGATATAAGAAGGTTTCTGAACACTATGAATAGTATTCTCTTCTATTAAATATTCTAAAGAAAAGAAGCATATACATCATCAGAATTTTGCAGGTATTAGTAGTCACTGTTTTTGTGACAGCTTCCAAATGGGGATGTTTTGTAGGCTTATTTACAGAATTTTAAGTGCCATTCAATTCATGTTTTTCCGATATTTTCTCACTTCCTTTTTCTAATCTAAAAAAAAATCAAAGAGAGAAATATAAAATGGCTCTATTTATTTGTTTATTTATTTATTTATTGTGTAGCTATCATCACAAACAACTTGATGTAAAAAAGACAGTATTTTTATGTGGTTATTAGAGTATAAAAGGTTAAATGTACAGTAGATTTATGGGAGATATTTTTAAATAATTGGATTACATCATATATTTTGTTTTGTATATTCCACATGCATTTTCATTTAATTTTTGTATCTTCCTGAACTGAACAAGATTCCAGATCTTGAGAATAAAATTTGAGGATTGAAATGGATTGGATGGATAGATCAGTTGATAAGGAGAAACTTGCATAAAGAAGGTAATATGTCAGACACTCAGTAGGAGTCTTGAACAATTATTTTACTTTTAATAATATCAATCTTGTTTGAGATAAGTGAATAAAAAGCCAGACAATTATAACAGTCAAACTCTTCCCTAGATATTCTGAATTGATATCATCTTTGGGTTTTTTTCTTTGTACTTCTGCTTACATACATAATCCAATAGAAGTTAGTCTCTCTCTTCCTTTCCCTCCCCCCCCTCGCGGGGTGTGTGTGTGGGTGTGTGTGTGTGTATCATCATCATTTTAGCCATTGCCTAATCACTGCAGGATGAAGACCTTTTCCACGTGTTTAAACCAATTCGGTCCTGAGCTTTCTTTCGCCACTTGGACCTACAACTGTAATATTATCTGCACTGATGAGGTTACCAAATTGGATAATAATATATCACCAAGAACTCCATGAAGCAGTTTTTTTGCAAAACTGTATAGTACCTAGAAACAGCAATCTGATTAACATTTTCAGATAGCTTGTAAATAAAATTTACTTGTTATGAATTGTCAAATGTTCAAATGCTAAAAAAAACACAATAGTTTTCTGAAATCTGAGTGAAGAAAAAAATTGCAGTACAGAAAGAGGGAAAGGAAGCAAGAATATCAGTGCTCAGTGCCTGTTCATAATAGTCAGTCATAACGGACCATTATGTCTAAAATAAACAGTTTTAAGGAGTTTTAATATGGATTCATTCACATCAAAAGAATATTGGCAGAGTTACTTTACTGTAGTGAATGTGTTAAGAATATGTGGATTCTTAATAAAGATAAAAAGAGTTGGTCAAAATGAAATGTTTATTTTTGTACTATTTTTTATTTTCATAAAGTCTTAATCATTTTTATTCTGGACAAGCACTTGCTACTTTCTCAAATCCTCACAGGTAGTCCTCAATTTCCAATCACAAATAGGATCACAATTTCTCTCATAACTTATTGTGGTTGTAAGTCCAATTAGACCTGATCTTACAACATTTTTAGGATAATGTTAAGTGAATCACATGGGTTATAACCCTGTCACACAATTTCTAAATGAAGCCCTCTTTCCCAATGAGTGTTTTTGTAAAAGGTTTCAAAGCACAATCAAGTGACCCCAGGATATTGCAACTAATCGTAAATGCAAGTTAGTTGCCAAGTGCTCAAATTGTAATTATGTGACCATGAGGATAGTGTAATTGTTGTAAGTGTGAGTGCATGTCGTAAGTCACCATTTCCATAGTTTGCATAACGTTGAACTGTTGTTAAAAATGGGCATAAGTCGACTACTGTATTTTAATCATTTTTTAAACTTCTTAAAATGATTAAAATATTGTTTGTGATAAGACAAGCTATTTCATCCCATTCCATTAGTTTGTTGCTTGACTTGCTATATTTCCAAGTTTATACCAATTTTAACCACGTTATTAGAAATGTTAGGAAGTGTTCCTTATTAATTCGTCACATTACATTTTTCTCCCCATTTTTGGAATTGGAGAGAAAAAAAGAATTGGGTAAATATTTTCTTCACCTTTTTCTTCCATATTCTATAAAGGTAAATGGATTGTTTCACTTACTATAACTTTAGTCCAAGCTTAAGTGTGAACCTAATCCTATTGTACAATATTCTAAGGTAGTTTTAATGTTACAGATACTCAAGGGCTACCCTGTAAATTTGTGGTCTTCGTGCATTAGCAAGGAATTAGATTATATAAATGTTGAAACTTTTCCATGTTTATGTCTATTCTTGCTGGACCATGCATTCTGACATACTGTTTCTGATTTCATATTTCATCCTGCATTAGTAGAATTATTTTTAGGATAAGTAAGTTAGAATGTGGACAAGTTGTTGCTGTTATTTTATGCTTGTAGGATGAGGTATTAATTAGCATTCACATTCAATATATTCAAAGTATCAAATATGTTCATTGAGTTTTCTGAGCAATTTACTTTCTTGTCCCTTGTGGACATTTAAAATTATCGCGATCCATAAAATAACTGTCCTGTACAATGAAATAGTTTATGTTTCTTTATGCTTTTTCTTTGCCCTTTTATCAATCTATCCTTTCCATTATCACATCAGTTCCATTATCACATATGCTTGATATTCAGATCTAGCCCATGGGATATTTAGATCTGGTCTACAGGGCTGCCCTAGAAACTGCAAACGACCGGCCCATGGTGCCGCTGTCAGCAAAAACAGCTTGGAAGGGGGGTGAGCGGCCCTCCTGAGATCTGTTTTAGCTGGCAAAGGGTTGCAGGACGTTGTTGTAGCCAAAAATGGAGCTTGGGAGCCCGTTTTCGCTGGCAGAGCGCTTGGGACACAGGTGTCCCTGACATGAATGATGTTGAGCTGGCCATGCTCCCCTGGTCACACACCACCTGCCTCCCCCTGAGGTCAAATATAACCCTGATGTGGCCCTCAATGAAATCGAGTTTGACAACCCTGGCGTACGATTTTCTCCAACTAAATTGTTATCTAAAAATAATTTGCATATCACTTTAGTCACAGTATTAACTATAGAATTTTTGACCTTTTGTAAACTGTAAGGTTCTTAAAGTTATCCAATACATTCCTTTTTTCATAGGGGGTGTTATTTTGGCTGTGTGTACAAATCACTTCCTTCCAAAGATTTGTGATTCATCATATCTATGGAAGAGAAAGTGAGGTAATGTACTATAGTGGAACAAAGTTTCCCTGGAAAAAGGGAGTACATTCCAAGTAAGGGACCAAGACAAGGAGCAAACAACCTGGAGCTGGAGAGAATATAGAGGGCAAGAAGTAGGATAGCTTCTCCTTAGAATCTCCCAGGATATATCTGTTAGGGTAAGAAAAGTAAAGATTTAATCTGGCAAGAGTCTTGTCTATTAATGTGACCAAATAAAGAACTGAACTTTGATTGGATTGTTCTATGTCATTCTTGGGCTGGTCTTTACAAGATCAGGTAAAATAACATATGATGATTAAATGCCTCCACAAGTGAATTAACAAAAAACTATCATTAAATCCCTTGTCTCTAACCATATAGGTAGCCCTTGACTTATGGCCACAGTTGGGACCAGAATCTTGGTAGTTAAGTAAAACATAACCACTATAATTCTGGCACTCCTGGTTGCAATTGTTAAGTGATCTTCTAGGTTGTTAAGTGGACAGAATGAAAGAGCTACCTGCCAAGTTCAGCTCTCTTTCATGCATGGGAGAGAAGTGCTTCAGTGGACTGCAGGAACAGATTTGGGATCAAAGAACAGATTGTAAATTGAGGACTACCTGTATTGTATTCAGTAGTATTCATTCTTGAAAGTATGATTTATTACTATAGGTTTAGCATGATTAAATATTCTGGCAACCTTATCTCTTTTCTACCAGTGAGCCAATTTCTCATTGGCTTTTGTACCCAGTCTAATATGTGTTATGAATTGGACAAATACAATGAACTGAGAAACTCTTCAGATATAATAGTCAGAGAGCTAGGGCATTAAGCGGATGCCTCAGACTCTTATTATGATGCTTGGTTTATACCAGGGGTCAGGAACCTTTTTGACTCAGAGAGCCATGAAAGCAAAATATTTGGAAATTGATTTCAGTAAGAGCCATAT
>JAEANM010010610.1:0-15710 GCA_017656035.1 Myanophis thanlyinensis
TGTTTGGACTTCAACTCCCAGAATTCCCCAGCCAGCAAAGCAAATTCTGGGAGTTGAAGTCCAAACATCTTAAAGTCGCCAAGGTTGAGAAACACTGACCTACAGGATACCAAGCTACTAGAATTAAATTGGTTAGTTTGCATTTAGAAAACTCTAATAGCCCTTTCTAATGCTCTGTTAGCCAACTGGCTAAGATGTGTATCTCATTTAGTCAAAATCAGGAGGGTAAACATGGCTTGCAAACATGCAAGTTAAGGTACAACGTCTTAAACAGCTGCTGCTTGCATAATACTAGAACACCATGGTGACTAAACTAACAAAGTCAAAGGTCATAAAAAAGAGGTGTGTGTATATATAAACCACACAATTCAGTAGCAAAGGGAAATGAAGGTAAACAGAGTCAAAGCTTAATATAGTACTTAATGCAAAAAACGGAGAAAAGATGCACTATGAATCTTTCCTGTTTGATTTACGATTGTATACTGTATTTTAAGAAACTCTCTCATAGACATTGAAAGTGATTCTTTTGAGTAGATTACCTGTAGTTCAAGATACAGGATAAATCTTGATAACTTAGATCCTGGCAGAGATGGGAGTGAGATTTATAGTGTTTAGAATTAAATTTAAGTAATTGGTACTTCTTAACTATCAAGGGCTGTAATGGAAGCAGTGGAAAACTAAAGTAACATGAGTGCCTTCTAAGAAGAAAAGAACAAATTGCTGTATTTCAGAGCAACCTTGCTTGATGCTGTTCAACATGACACATAGCAAAAAGAACTGTGATATTCTGTAATTAAAGACACCTAGAGGAGAAATCAGAAAAAGCCAAGAGGGCAGCTGCAACCAGGTGAGCACAGCAGGGCTATAACTGTATAGTTGCAGCAGCCATCTTGACTTTTTTGGATTCCTCTTCAGATGCCTTGTGTTTAGTTGAATAAAATGAAAATATGTTATAACAACTAAAACTGTGTGAGAAAGTCTAAGAATTCAAAAATATGCATAGATTAGAATAAACCAAATAAATCAAACGTGGAAAGAAAATCCCTAGCATGGATGAGATTTGACCTATTATTCTTTCTTCCAAGTGTCAGGGCAAAGAAACTGTGAGCTGAGAGGGGGGTCTGCTGAAAGAGAAAGGAAAAAATTACAGAGGAGGGAAGATATCTAAGACACGAACATATGTCCAAGCAGTAAATTACATGACAGCCTAATGCAATGACAAACAAGAACAGGTCACTTTAAGAGAATGATTAATACATGAGATTACTGTGCATGCACACTTATCTTAAAGCAAACCTTGTAGGTGGGTGTGAACCCTTGGTAAGTCAGCTCCTATCTCCTCCACACAACAGCTACAAGAATAATTATAATTAATGGAGAGAGGTGATAAAGTTAACAATTGCCCACCTGTATCGTGGCTAACCACAATGTCCTTATTTTGTTCTTCACACCTACTGCCTTTCCTAGAGATTATAGTCTACCAAATACCTATTTCTAGCTCACCCTGAGCTTCCTGTTTGCTGAATGTCAAGGTGTCAGGGAGCTGGTAGAACCTACAGTGTTCGACAGTGTGTTATAATCAGCATAGTATGAAATAAGAATACATTAGAAACAAAAAAAGGTTTGAATTTTGCAGACAAGATTCCTGAAAAACAAGACTTCTCAGTTATCAGGCAAGTTGGTTCTGACTCCAACAAGCCACAAGTAGACTTGTGCCAATTGTCTGGCTGGCAAAAATGCAAATGCAATGAAATCAATATATGCCCAGGAAGCACATTGTTAGTTGAATGCCAACTTTCAGCAGAAGAGAGAAGTTCTCAGTGCGCATATGGGAAAAAGTTAAACAATCACACCATTTACCTCTTTTATGCATAGTAAATATAAATAATTATGATTTATACCTTTGAAAAAACAAGGACATACAGTAACTTCACATTAATTTGATGTCCTATCTTGCTCTGAAGCTATTGACCATAATTTCACTCTTCAGGCAAGACTATAATACATTTAGCTGAAGTTCCATTGTTTATTTGCCACCTGGTATAAATGGCTGCATGTTCACAATTAGTGTACAGAAATTATGACTTCAATGCACAGATTAGGAGTATCATGTCATTTGTATAATTCAGTGTTTCTCAACCTTGGTGACTTTAAGATGTTTGGACTTCAACTCCCACAATTCCCCAGCCAGCTTTGCTTAACAACTGCAGATTCACTTAACAACTGTGGCAAGAAAGGTCATAAAATGGGGCAAAACTCACTTTAGACTCAATTGTGGTCATATGTTGAGGTCTACCTATAGTGATGTACATTATCGTTTTATTCTGGATTAATATAAGGGCAGCCCAGCTTTGCTGGATGGGGAATTCTGGGAGTTGAAGTCCAAACATCTTAAAGTCACCAAGGTTGAGAAACACTGGTATAATTCATGTCATATAAACGATGATATCCATGATGCATTGTAAGTCACTTGTTCTTCTGTGAACACCCACATAGATAAACTGATTTAGCACTGAACTGTTGAAAATGTACACTATTTGGCCATATGAAATAAGCTAAGTTACATTTCAACTGCAGGTAATCAACTTGACAGCAGTTCATTTAGTGATCGTTTGAAGTTACAACGGCACTGAAAAAAGTGACTTATGACAATTTTTCACATGATTACAGCATCCCCTTGGTCATGTGATCAAACTTCAGACCTTCGAAACTGACTCACATTCATGATGGTTGCAGTGGCCCAGGGACAACTGATCACTTTTTGTCAAGCAAAATCAAGGGGGGAAGCCAGATTCACTTAACAACTGTGATAATAAAGGTCATAAAATGGGGCAAAACTCACTTTAGGCTCAATTGTGGTCATATGTCGAGGACTATCTATAGTGATGTACATTATTGTTTTATTCTGGATTAATATAAGGGCAACCATTAAACCATTATATCCCACTTGTGCAATGAAGCCAGAGAGCTTTCTACAAATAAGACTTGTCTAAGTCACAGCAGGCACTTTTTTTCATTTTAAGGCCATCTGTTGCATTAGTGCCATCGCTGGGAGTCTTGGGGGTCATGACTGGTGGATCATGACATCACTTGAGTGGGTAGACCTAACAGGATTTCTCTCTTTTTCTCTCTGTATTTTGGGAAGGGTTTTTAGTGACAAAACGGGACAAAGCTGAGAGAGAAAATGACAAAATTGTTTCAAACTCTTCAAACAGAAAAAAAGGGTCCAAGTGTTTTTGTTTATGAGGTTATTTCTAATTCTCTGCCAAGCTTAAGGTTTTATTTCGTTCTTTAACATAAACCAACTCTGAAAAACTCAATATAGTTAAAAAAAAAAAAGATTGAGTCCCATCCCCATAAACCAGAAATGGGATGATGGGGAGATGTAAAGGATGTGGTAACTGTCACTTTTTTTAGATAATGGAAATAGTACTACATACATGATGTTTACTTAGCTGTGCATTTCTTTTTTCTTTCATATGGAACACAAGGATTTGAACAATTGTATAGAAAAGTTACAAATTCATGTGGGATGAACGTCAATTGGGAAACCCGAGAATAATAATTTGGGGAAAAATTTATGAATACAGAATTTTGTATAAGTGTCTTTCTTACAAATGTATATCTAAACCTGATTGGAACATTTGAACTATGGAACTTTAAAATATATTATTTTAAACTATAAATACATTGGCTAATATTTAACACCATTTCTAAATATATGCATTAGAATGAAATGCATTCTTAGCGATATTTATGAAAATGCTGCTAATTTCTGCTTCAGTGTTTGGATGAATCTGAAGTTCAGACTAGACAGATGTACAAGTAATTGGTTGTAAATTGTTATTCATATATGATGACATTTGATCCCAGATTATCAAATAGTTGTTACATCTAAAAATAAATAACTGCATATCTATTACTATTATTACTGTTATGTTTTACAATCAAAAAGAGAAATAAACAAGAAATAAATAAAGAGAAATAAACAAGTATATGGCATTTGGAATAGTACGTTGGAAAATTGATTTTTTCTGGACACAAAATTGGATGCTAATGACCATTAGTTTAGGGCTCACTACGTATGTTAATTACTTGATTGCCTTATGTTGCCTTAAGAACTGTCGACAAGACAGCTACAAATTACATGCATTTTCCAAATTACTTTATTAAATGAAATAGAATATTATCATCATTAATATCAAAAGATTGTTCTTAGATAACATAAATTACTTTGTAAGTTACACATTAAAACCTTAAAATCCTTTTTGATACTTCATAATCTTCATAGGAAAAAAAGTAATTTCTGACTATGATAAGAAAGTTGGTTTTTGGCTTGCATCTCTATCGTATTTTCTATGATTAACAAAGGTAATTTTGGACAATAACTGAACATTTTGAAAAGAATAATAATACAAAATTCTGGATAGAGAATTACCACATGCCCAAAGCATTTAAATAACAGAATTTTAAAATGCATCCTTATATTTGTCTAATGATTAATTTTTGGGTAATATAACCACTCTGTGAGGCAGGCATTCTAAACCCCAAGAGTGATCCATTTCTGGGGCTTCCATCCCACTTTGCTCTGTTCATTTTGCTCACTGAGCTATTGTTTAGAAAATACTTTTGTATTCTAAATTGTGTGTGTGTGTGTGTGTTATGTAGATTATTTTTGGTTTAGCATGATGTACAACATAACCAATACAATTTGTACAAAACAGTCATTTTAACTTATTCAACATATCACATATCAGAATTTAAAAACCTTGATTTAGTATTATTATTGGATATAGTTCGTTTGCATTTGGGAGTTTGATTTTTCATAAACTAAATTTTTGTATAAGGAAAATGTCTTTGTGTAACATGCAAGGCAAACCCATTTCCTACAGAAAATCACATTTAACCTTTTTTAAAAACCTGCTTACTTCGTAAAATAAAAAGCGATTATAACATATTAAAATAAATGATTGTCACAATGCATTAAAATATAACTGAAACATTTTAACTAAGCATAACTAAATCATTTTCAAGGCCAATTTCCTATGTCCTTATCTGTCTTTTTATTAATATTCCGTGTTTGTTATTTGGATAGCATTTGGATTTAGAAGAACCCAAATCACTCTGCATAACATCATACCAATAGACAGGTTTATCCATCCATTAATTTCTTATAAATCAGACTCTGTAATTCATAATTCAGATAGGTGTGTTACATGCCACATATATTGTACAGCATATGTATTCAACTAATATTTATAAAGATACAATGAGTAGTTCCATATAATGTAACAATAATTTTTATTTATTGCCAAAAGACCAGAATAGTCTAGTACTAAATATGTCAAGTAACTATCAGGACATGCATCACAGAGAAAGGCAGATTGGCAATGCTCTTTTCCTGTCCCATCAGCTTGTAATTCTTTGTTTCTACTATTTAAAAACAATTCATTTGTTTAGATAGCTATTTAAATTAGATTTCAAAGACTGCCTAACCATATAGCGAGAAAAGATGACCTTGAAAGAGATATGCAGTTTATGCTTAAACAATGTTAATTAAACAATTAAACAATGGAGGCTGAAGCATTTTTAAGAGTGAAATAACTTTAAGGATAATAAGAAAGTGATTCAGGCAAATTTGTCCCAAATTCATTTTAGTATAAGGAGGAAAAAGTACAATACAGCATTGCCAATCTCAAAACAAAAAGTATTTTTGGCTTTACTATGGAGTTGATTCTCTGTTCTGGTCTATCTAGTGGGTTAACAGGAAGGCCTAGCACAACTTGGTGCAGCCAGCTCACCTATGCTAGCTCACCACTGCCATCAGTACGGTCAATTCACCATGGAGCAAACTCAACACAAGCAATTTGCTGCGATGATAACTCAGTTGGAAGGAAAGCCGGGCAAGCGACTGAGCGAGCAGGTGGGCAGAGTGCAGAGCAGTGTGGCAGCTGGGGGCTTCCCAACGATGGGAGAGCTGGCTGGATGAAGAGTGGGCAGAGCATAAAGTGGCAGCAACTGGAGCCTTCCCATTTTCACACCCCCTCCCATCACTACCCTGAGCTCTGGACTGTTCAGAGTTCAGATGGTTTAGTGGCAGCAGTGGGAGGGGACGTAGCAGAGGCTGAGTGTATCCCATTTTCAGTTCTAGTGTGAAAATGGGTGTGCGCAGCATCCATCACCTGTTCTACCACTGCTGCCACTGCCAAATGGCCCAAACTCCAAACAGTCTGAGCTTGGTGGCAGTGGAGGTATATAAAAATGGGAAACCCCCAGCCCCAGCACCACTGCTCTGCACTTTGCCCATCCACTTGCTTGTCCGCCCACCCAGCTCTGCCTCTGGTTGGGAGTTGTCTCTGCATTGAATTGGGCATGTTGAGTTGTCCTGCAATGATTTGGCAATGGTGAGTTGACACAGGCAGCTTGGCAGTGGTGAGCTGGAGGCAGTGAACTGGCTGTGCTGAGCTGGCCACATCAAGTTGCTTCATTCCATAACAGGGAGGTCTATAGAGAGGATTAAAAACACAGTATAACAATAGATAACCACCTAGAGAATAAGAAAATGTAATACTTAAAACTCAAAATACACCGGCAAGTTCCCAAATTACCTTTGGTCTTTAAAGACAGCAGATTAGAGACCATGGGAAAAAAAATGCCAATATACATATCATAGGTATACAGAACATTTATTTTAAAATGCAGAATCTAAAAAATTAAATGGGCTTAACAACCAAGAGCATTTCACCACCAATTTGAGTGGTTAAAAATAAAGCTTTGCACACTCCATGAAATTCAGATACTACAATGAAGATTCCTATTGATAGCAAATATAGATTAGTACTAAATTGATGCTGATGTGACTTTGCCTATAACTAAAATTCCCAGAGAAAATGTAGGATTTCTTATCACAAATATGAGATGGGAAAATTCTTGCTACCACTAGTTTTTACAAGGCAATGGTGATCTTTTCAGGTGAACATAAGAATGGACATTGAGGATTATTAGCTTCTATATGTCGGGTCGGGTACATAGCAGATGCAACCATAAACTATCCAATATCATTCCTTATGGATATTAATAACTACATTTCTGTGAGCACATACTTTATTAACCTCTGATTTCTCTTTAGAATTTATCTCTCTCTTTCTGCCTCTGTCTCTCTCTCGCACACACATGCACATCTTTTGCATAAAGAATCATTTTAAAACATAAACGGAAATGTCTGAAAAATCCAATTCATGTCTTGAATTGCTTTCATAAATTGAATTCTGAAAGAATAGTTATAAGGAACTCAAGCAGTCTTGAGAAGTATTTTATTAATTTGAGGCCACTTGATTTTCTCAATGGAAAAACAACTAACTGAATTGTGGGAATATGTGTTGATGTCTGCAATAACCTTGCATTGTGAAATTAAATCCAACAGACTTATGTTTAAACTTAAAACTGGATTTGCACCACATGCAAAAACTGAGGTTGATATATAAATTCTATACATCTATTTTATTTGTTATCTAAATCAGAATAGACTTTCAGTAATATGGATTGAATTTATTATATTTTATACTTGGTGACTTACACTGTGCTGACCATGAGTTTTGTTATTCATGCTTAGCTTAATAGTAATTTCTAATCTTTTAAAGCAATACAATAAATTAAGTTACTCATAATTAATCATGTTATGTTGGAAAATTATAATCTCTATGTTATTTTTAAATCCTGTGTCTACTGACTTGTATTTCATGCTTTTATCCCTTGTTCTTTTTAATGTATCATTTAAAAATAGTTTATAAATATCTCTCTCCCCTGAAAAAAACTATTGGAAGGAAGCATAATTTGGAAGTATAATTTGATGTATAATTTGGAAGGAGAGGAAACTAATAAGTTGATAATACAAATTACGTATTATAGAAAATGTTTAAACTATTAATCTGATGATTTGTAAGTTATTCATACTTAGTGTTACAATTTGTCTATGAAATTATCTTTGCACATTGCAATTATTATGCTATTTATCTATTTGTATTATCATTTATTTATCTATCAATCTTATACGTATATTACCCAGCAATTTAGATTTTCAAGACGATCAATATTAACATTTCAAACAATAAAAATAACAACTGAAAAACACAGAGAAAAGGAAGATAAAACAAAGTATTTGAAAAATAAAGCTAAATAAAAGCTTAATGTTAGAACTTGATGAACTTGATGGGACAGATCACTCTACAAGTGAAATATTATTATAAAAACTGTTTGAATATTCACAATGAATTTTCAGAATGTACATCAAAATACATTCTGGTTTTGATTAAAAAAAGTTGAAATCTTGAGATGGAATCATATTCTTTCATATACCAAGTAACAAAAATCCTATAATGACCAAGGAATTTGTTTACTATATTTCAAGGCTATTTAGAATCAGGATGTTAAGAAATGAACAATCTCTCTGCCTCTCTTTCTTACCTGGGAGGAAATGAAATGTCCAGTTCATATAATTTGTCTTTAAAGACTGACAGCTCTTTGTCAAATTCCAAAAGCTAATGGAAAAAAAACAGAAGACAACATTAAAATAAATACTAGTTCTGTTCTGCTTAAAAATAAAAATAGTTTGGGAACATTTTGAATTGCTATGTTGTAATTAGGGTTTGAAATTTTGCTAGTGCTATACTTCATTATTTCATGGCACATAAAAAACCATTTTAAAATATCAGCTATAAAGCAAAATATAGAAAAAAATAATGAAGTTTTCTGGAAATTCTGTGATGTTTTCTAATATGCTGAGAAAAAAACAACCTCAGCATCAAAAATTATCCTGTTAAATGTTTTTAAGAAGTACAACCTCAGTGATAATAAAGATTAGATCAGATTTTTTAAAGTAAGCTATATCAAAAGTAAACTATAACAGAAAAATTGCACTTTCTGATAAAACAATTTTACAGTCATTTTACTATTTTGTAATAAAAGTAAAGGTTAGGAGGAAGAAGATGTGAAAATTGAGATTTTTTGTTCACAATCCCACTCCCATGAAATATTTTTATTCAGCTACTTTGAGACACTTAACCAGTTTTTTCCAGGTTAAGAGAACAAAACATTACAGTTGAATGGAGACTATAGCAATCTCAGGAAGGCACCAAAACAGAAACAGCAAATATTAAAAAAGCCCTTTTTAATTTTTTTATATAGAATATTATTAATATTAGAATATAGAATATTTTGTTCCACTAAGAAAATTGGTACATAGTCTAAGGTTGCATTCAAAATTAGTGGATATTTCAATTCAAGAAATATCCTGATGGACAACAAATCCCCTCCCTCACCATTATTCCATACCTAACAACTGGTGGTGAATCTGACATGCAAATGAACAGTGTAACATAATTGGCCCTTTGCTGTCTAAGCCACTTTCAGTTTTGGCATGCATGCCATTGAAAACAACACTCCTTATAATAGTGGTGTGTTTACTCCCTGTTCATTAATCATGTCCCAACTCACAGCTGTGCTGATACCATTGTATCAATGGCAGAGGTTCCGAATGAAATTAGATTATGTTCTTCTTTCCCCTCTGCTCCCTCATAAATCATTCCTGAAATGTGCAATTAGCAGCTACTTGTACACATTAATTATCTGTGTGAAAAGCAGATACCTGAACCACCTGCACAACTGATTAGCTCCCTCCCTTGTGACCCACCTATGTTGCTTTCAGTCTCCAACTGCATTGTTCCTGGCCACCAATCTAGGTGGATGTTTGCCAACAGTGGCTAGGCACAGATGCCAACATTAAAACCTATTCCTCTTTTTCTTGAATTACTTCTTGTCACAGTGAGCAAAACTCCTGTTCTCTAAATGGAAATATCAAAAGTTCAAAAAATCAGAAGTTTGAAGTGAGATACCAATACCCATAATGAAATTTTCAATTAAATGTCTCAAAGGACACAATAAAATAGTGCAAGTTGTATGCCCCATAAATGCCTTTAAATCAATTCTTGAGAATCAAAATTGAGGACACCTAAGCACTATCTAATTTTTAAGAGTTCAAAATCCCCTGTGACATTATAATTTAATTGACATCCCACCTTTCTACAATGATAGCTTATGCAAAAATAACATCACTCCATGAGAGAGAAAGAGAGAAAGAGGGAAAAAAACCCAAGCTGAATTTAACTAAAGCTAAAAGAAACACACAGAAGTTATAAACAAGATGCTACAGATTACTTAATAGATGAATACAAAAAAATTGTATTATTGTTTCCTTCCCCTCATATCATGCAGCTCAGAGCTGCTGTATCAGTGAGATGGGCAGCATAGAAATTTAATATATAAGTAAAAAAGTAAGTAAATATCTGATGCAAATCAATTTGACCTGTTTTAATCAAAGATGTATCACAATGAAGTGATATGTAAATTATAGTAATAAATAAAATTAATATTCTCTCTTAACTATGATGTGAAAAATAGATTTGGGTTGCTTTCTGTATTGACATATCTTACATTAACAGTGGTTCAAATTAAAGCAGATAAAAACATGAAGCTTTATTAAAGTCAGAAAGAGCAAAAAGAACTAAATAAGGTCAGAATTATATTACATGGATGAGTCCTTTAATTTCATGCCTAATTCATTTTCATATATGTCACTATACATAGATATATGTTGTATTTAACCGCTAGTATTATAATAGCATATGTGATCATGGTTTATTATAAAGTCATGTGTACATGATGGAAAAATAGAAAGGAAGTACCTAACAGATACATACATGCATCATATAAAGACACATACGTGTCTTACTTTTCTTCTTGACAATGGATGGGAAGGAATTTGTCTGACCCTTCTGCTTTTGCTGAACTCTAGCTCCTAGGGCAGTGATGGATAACCTTTTCCAGACCGAGTGCCCAAAGTGCATGTGTGAAGGCACAAATGTGTGCCCGTGTCCTGAACTCCCAAAATGCAATGTGCGTGTGGCCCCCGCACACACGCCCTGCTCCCTGTGCATGTGTGCATGCTCCCCAGCATGCACCCCACACATCTGCCAGGCCCCTGCATGTGCCATGCTCCCCGTGCATGTGCCCCCCTGCACAGACACTCACGCCTCCCCTGCACATGCCCCACCCCACATGCATGTGCTGCAGAAACCCAAAAACCAACTAACTAGCAGGAGGCATGCGTGCATGTGCGGCAGAGCTGAACTGGGGTGACAGCTTGTGTGCCATCAGTGGGGGTGCTGCAAGCTACCTCTGGCACATGTGCCATAGGTTTACCATCACGGTCCTAGGGCATTTTCCCTCACTGGTCTCACAAGTACAAAATGATTTTTTTGACCCAAATTTTGGAGAAAATAATATTAATATCCAGAATATTAAAATCTTCTACAGGATAGAAAACTGCTGTACATTTTTTCTTTTTGTAGGCCAGGGAGATACCTGCATTATATAACTATCTCTAAACTCCAGAGAGTGCTAACCTTAGCATATTTTAATGTCCTTTTTAAGGCTATTTATTAAGGAGGAAGGGGAAAAATCCATGTGCATTAAGACCCTTGAGGAGAAGGTTTATTGAATTCATAACCCATATCGTGATATACTGCATTTTTATAAGGATGTGAGGTTTACCTCATCACTCTTATTTAACCAAGTACCCAGGCAATTTTGATTTTTCCTGTGTGCTGCTGTTATTATCAGAACAAGTATAATTCAGTTTTCATGAACATGGTCAAAATTTGCTATATTGTAAAACCATGTCGATATTGATTGTATTAATGGGATAGCTAAAAACAATATTATTTTACTGTTTCATTTGTTGTTAATTTGTTGAATTCTCGTCAGTCTAGACCATAATAAAATATTACTCTTGTTAATATAAATGTATATATTTGTGTTCATATGCATATGACAATCTTTAAAATTTTCTAATCTTTGCTTAGTGAGTATCAATTGTAATTAGCATAGCACTGAATAGCATCAGAATTATTATATTGTAGAAAATTGTAGCTTAGTACACATTTCAAATACGTAAATGGCTTTTGAAACATTTTTTCAAAAATGGACAGAAAAAAATGGCATTTAGATGAAGGAAGGTTGCTTGTAAAATGTAAAAAATGCAAATAGAATAAACAATGTTTCATAGAACACAATGGTAAAACATACTCATTAGGAATTCCAGTGGACATGGAAAGTTAAATAGAAGCATTGTCTTCCTGGATGAATTCAAAATATCTACAGTGTATGCATCCAGCTTCGTGGTATACACTTTTTGTTTTGTTCTCTTGTTGACAATATTCAAAAATTGACAGAACTAAGGCTGTTAGTATTGAAAATATTAACTAATAGAGCTTTCAGCTAGTTTCAACATTTTTAATATACTACGGGTAACTGCTTGTATAAGTGTGTTGTATGTTGTACATAAGCTATTGATATTGATGCAACACAGATGACAGATAATGGAAATACAAATGTACTGGCAGGTGTTGGAGCCTTCCAACTTTTCAAGTACTAACAGGTTGTTGTTTTTTTTGCAGATGCTGGAAGCAAAATTGCTTAAAGATATTTAGTGTCAGCTGCAAGAGAGGTGTTATTAACAATTTCTGCTTTCATTGTTATGTTGCAGTTTTAATTACTAGCTCAGGCAAAAGCATCTGATTTCTAAAGAAAAAGGAAAGAAAACACTTTGAAGTTCGGTTCAATAGATGCTATGACTTAGTTGGGTCTAAAAATGTTGAAAGCTTTTCTCTAGAAATGTTGTTTCCATGTAATCCCTGTGTGGTCTTTTAATTTTGTAGCTTTAACCCTCTTTGGAGGAGGGTGGTCTACCAAGGAGCTATGGTGCATGGATACTTTCTTTCAGAACGGTTATTTGAATAGCTAGGTCAATGAAATTCTGAATTAGCTAGATTAAAAATTAAGCAATTACTTGGATCAGGCAAGAGTTGTAATGGTAGTTAACTGTGAAAGTTTTGATCTGTTAACAAAACAATGCACTTTGTAATAAAACAGTAAATCCAATAGATTTTTTAAAAGAAATAGAGAAATTACAATTTTTTAGCAAAGCTCTTCTAGGATCTAGTGGTTAGGCAACATAGTTAATAAACAAATATAGGGAAATCACACACTCACAAAGAAGGATTGAGAAAGAATTAAAAGAAGTCCTGCATCACCACTGATTTCTCTTAGCCACTGGACAAATGGGGTGATTCAGTTGAAATTACATTCTTAATCCCATTTTTTTTTTGTTTTACCATTCTTACTTCTTACTGGCTCATCACTACTGCATTCTATTTTTTATCTTTTGATGTACCCAAGCGGAATGAATAGCAAATAAGATAGTTAAGAACTTTGAAAATAACATCTCCCAAAGCAATTTAATAGACAATAAAATAGCAACTGAGATTTACAAAGGATGTAGAAGTCACCATGGAAAGCTTAAAGTGTTAAGAATTCAATGTCAAGAAAATTTAATATCAGGAACTGTTAAGAAAGGCTTTTAACATAAATGATCAGTATCATATTTCTATGCTGATGCGGCAACATTTACAACTTTTTTCTTCTGAAAAACAAATGTATCATATGAATGGAAAAGATGCAAGAAAAAAGAATGTAATGAATAACTAGAGCACATTTTCTATAGGGAAAGAAAACATGCTATAGTAGGAAATATACTTCTTGAAAACTTCTTTTCTTTAATTCTATTGTACATCATGGAGATTAATCATAGTATAGAGAAAGTGAAAATTGTCACACACCCCACCCTCATATAAGAACAAGTGATTGGAAGCACAGAAAAAGGTTACTTCCTTATACCACAACTATGGTATATTCACATATTGTTGGAAGAGCCTGTGTGCTGTGATGGTTAGAAGGTTGGACTAGAAGTGGGGTCCTACTCTATTTTCGGCCCCAGCTTATCTCATAGCTTGATGTCATGGGGAACAATACAAGGTTTATATGGACTTGAATTCCTAAATAAAAGGTAGGATATAAGTACAATGAAAAATAAGCATTGTTTATTTGGATAGAATTTGACTTGCAAATGGAAGTTACTAAATTGGTAACCTGTTTCAAACCATGATTTGTTTATAGGCAGAAACTAGTAAGCTTAATATCATCTGTAAATTTGCAGTTTGCTGGTATATTCATGCTTTGAATTTGTGCTATGCACAAGATCTGAGTTATATACTTTGAGGATCAGTCATAAGTTCCTTCATTCAGTGCCATTATAACTTTGAATAGTCACTGGATAAATGGTCATAACTTGAGGATTACATTTATTCTAAAATGCTTGCAAATAACTAATGTCCACTGTAGCACTATGCTTGCCTTTAAAAATATTGTGGTTTTCTAAAACAAATTGCAGTGCTGATGATAATAATCAGATTTAGATTTTGCTAATAATCTGGACCAAATTGTGAAACCCCAAAATGTTTCAATTAAATATATTGCACTCTGCAATTTTACACAATCACAATTCTTTTTTAAAAACTCAAATGATTAAAACCTGACTGATAATTAGCTGATCTAAAATATTAGCATTTCTGATTAACACATTAATAATACAATACTTGCAATTTTGATACTAACATTATCCCAAAAATAAAGTTAACATGTAAATAAGGGGCAAATTCCAAACATGTTTTTCAGTCTTGATACTGGCAGTTTGACTAAATAAGGAACCAAGCCATTCCTGTGATATTGGGTGAGTCACATACTAACTTTTTAAATATAACTGTAATATTGTTTGGGCTTGATTACTTGGAATCAGTAGAAAAACAGAAGTCAAAACGTATACTTATAATAAAGCTGAAAATCAAGACAGTTAAAATTCCCATCGTTATATGATAACAGTACTTCTATTTATTAACTAACTGCAGTGTTCCCCAACCTTTCTGGGTTGGCAGCCCAGCACAAGGGGGGGAGGGAAGAGGGAATGGTTTTGTGTGAGGGGCAGGTACACGCGCATGCATAATTTCCTTTGTACAAGTGGTGGCTGCTGCTCAGACAAGTGAGGCTGCAAGTACTTGCGGCTGCCGCTTGCGTGAGATGGCTTGTATGTGTGTGCTCACCGTCCTACCGCTCATATGGCCCGGCTGTGAATAGTGCTACATTTCCTACATTAAGCAATGCCATCTCATAGGATCCAGAAGTCATGCTTTCTTTGTCACAATATCTGCCCTATGGACAACATTCCTTTTCCAACAGTTTTTGCCTTCTGCCAGGTGCTAAAGACCTGGTTGATCTCATGGGCATTTATGCTGGGATGTGAAGCAACCCTTCTTGGTTAATTTGGCTGTTGTTTTCTTATTATTTGTAAAATGGAATAAATATTTTCAGATCTCTGGCAGGTGATATATTAAGTGCTTGTGACTGATATTTCTCTTTTATTGTTTGTTCTGTTTTATGATCTTAATTTCTTGTTCAGTGCCAGAGGAATAGTTGTGAGATTGGTGGCCATATAAATTGTTTAAAGAAATAAACAAATGAAGAAAGAAAGAAAACATGGATTTTAAAAATGGAGTGGTTTGTCCTTTCCGTAAAATAATTCTTAACTCATAAGAACTGCACAAAATACCTTAAAGGAGTCTCTATAGTATAAAAATATAATATATTTTGATCGAACCCCTGTCATGGTCGGATCACTCGCTCCTTAGGCTGGACTTCCGTACCGCACCCCCCCATCGCAGGGAGGCGGAGCCGGTAAAATGGTTCCGCCCCAGGCGCCTGAT
>JAEANM010010611.1:0-15710 GCA_017656035.1 Myanophis thanlyinensis
AGTTAGAAATAAAAAACAACCACAAGCTCACATTACTTTGAGAACTACGAGGCCGAAAGCGCAGGCCTGAAGATGACAAATGAGACTTCGTCGAAACGTTGCCAAGAAACTTCAAATCCTACGCGGGAAATCATAATTAGTTTAGTTAAAAAACCTGGAATTTCTTCCTAGTTGCAAGCATGGAGAAATTTTGCAAAGGCTTATATATCCACTGAGACCGAAGTCTAATCCTGTTTAGCAGTTTCCATTTAATTAGGTTAATACTAACCTTTAGAAGGTAAAAGAAACTGAGGAAAATAGATTAACTTCAAATAGGTTAAGAAATAGTTAAGAGATTTTTATAGGAAACACTGTATTTGTTACAGGGAACTAAATGGGTCTCTGAGTGGAAGGGCTGGAAGATGGAAAAAAAATGTGTGCTTGGTACCTTAGCACATGGCCTAGTAGACAAGAAATTGCTTAATGCAAGTATTTTTAACACATTTATTTTACCGTAACTTTGTTTAGCATTTAATGTTTTAAAGTTTAAAGAATGAGTAAGAAATGAATAAGGAGCTTGTCACCTAACTTGTAACCTGCTTGAGGGGCCTCTTTTGTTCATGTAAAGTAGATGTGGCCTGTATTTGATAGTGGGAAAGGGCCTGGCATTTTGGGATTGATTTAATTGGACCTTGTGTAACTGACCAGGCTGTCCAACCCCCTATAAATAAATTATCTGGAGTTTGAGTATGGTTTGGTCTTGACTGAGTAAACAAAGCAGAATGAACCTTGCTATAAAACTGGAAATAATAGAATGGGAATCAGAATGGAATGGAATGAGTAGAGTAGAATAGATCACGAGTTGAAAGGGATCCTTGGTTTTCAAATTCCTGCTCAAGCAGATCCTATACCATGCCAGACAAGTGGCTGACCAGTCTCTTCTTAAAAACTTCCAGTGATGGAGCAGCTACTTCTGAAGGCAAGCTTTCCACTGGGAGAGGAAACTGTGGCACTTTCATTGTTCCTCTAATTGACCTCAATGTTTTCTCCATATCATTCCCAAATAGGAAGTAGATTTTATTCCACCCATAAATATCCAAAGAGTCTAATAGGTAACTACTCTGGTTTATAATTTGTGGTTCTCTAGGAAAGTGATAGGATAGTATTCTGTATCATTGATTCAGCTCAACTACAAGCCAATCATGGTTGAATCCTGGGCACAGAAATATTCAGTTGTATTGTTTTTAACCAATAGCTTAAAGAGCCAATGTAGTGGTTAAGGCATCGAGCTAGAAATTGGGGAACTGTGAGTTCTAGTCTTGCCTTACAAACAATACCAGTTGGTTGACCTTGGGCCAGTCACTCTCGGCCCTAGGAAGGAGGCAACAGCAAACCACTTCAGATATCTTGTCAAGAAATTTACAGGTTGCTGACTGAGGAATTCTGGGAGTTGTAGTCCACCCAAGCTCAAATTTGCCAAGCTTGAGAAATCCTACAAAAGGGTATCAGACTGTGAATGCTGATGTGCTTAGAAACCAATCATTTCAGTCATATTAACTATCTACTTTTGATTTGGGTATTAAAATGCTTTCACAGAACAGCAAAAAGAACTTCAAACAGTATATACTGCTTTGTGCTAAAACAGCCCTCTTTCGTTGTTCCAGCAAATATATCTAATGCTCATGCTGGCAGGGAATTTGGGGAATTGTAGTCCAGTCTAACAATCCCGGGAAGCGTAAGGTTGGTCCACAAAATGTCTTAATAGCTCACAGGAACTAAAAAAAAAAAAGCCTCAGAAACAGGAACTTTAAAATAGAACTGACTTGAAACATTTTGAGTATAGTGCTGAAGAGGTTTTATCTTTAAAGCAATGATTCATTCCACATTCGCACCCTTCTCATCAGAAGGGCTCTTGACCCTTAAAAAAAAAGGTGAAAATGTTGATGTAGTGACATTGCTACACTGCCAGACTGTAGGAGGGCAAATTACCACATCTTTAAATTAAAAAAAAAAAGCCAGACTGCTCATCTTGAGAAAAACTGCCACTATATCTTAGCCACCTCTTGCTGTCTACCATTATACTACATTTCTTGCCTTGCTTCCAAGTCCCACTTAATCTATTGTTAGAATATGAAGCTTCAGGGACTGACCTGAGTTAGCCTTCTGTATTTCTTTGCAGAGCCAAAACATATAGATTGGATGCAGTATTCTCCAGCTTGGCAATACCTCATGGTATAAAACTGGCCAATTAACCAGCTTCACCTTGGATGCCAATTGTTTGCAAAGAAGTTTCACTGGATTGATTCAGGCCATAATTTGAATTATGACAGTTTGCCTATGGTATCTTACTATTACAGTGCAGCAATGATTGTGGTCAAGAAGCCACAAGGCTAGGGAGGATTTTAAGACTTTCGTTCTCTGACTTCTTATCCACTAGTTTGCCCTCCAACTCATGTGTTAAAAAAAAAAGGATACTTCAACCGCAAACAGTATTGAAATCAATGATAAAGTAATATTTGAGCTTATGCAGCCAACATAACCAACAAAGCCAATAGGGTTCATAATAACAAAGTGACTAATTACAAATAGTAGGTAAGAACAGGGGAGTATGGAAAAACTGTTTTTTTTCCTCTAAGAAATTTTAACAAGCAACATAGTAGGCTGAGCGGTTCATGCTGCTGAAAATAGAAGAGTTTACAGAAGTTAGGACAAAGCATATACAATCAATGGGTTTTATACATCCCACATTAGAGTTTGGTTTATTTTCAAAAGTTTCTGCTGGCACAGTATTTAAAAAATAAAATAAAAAAGTGATAAAGGTATACTCTTAGGTATACACTAACTTGTAGTGATCTTGCCATTAAAGAGGATGGAGATTAAAGAATCCCATCCAATACCCCTTGCAAATTTAAAGGCCGCACAAGGAAGTTTTTGATTGTGTGCATAAATTTAATTCCCAGAATGAATGGAGGAATAGATTTTGGGAAGTTCATTATTTTTCATGTTGCAAAAATTACCAGAAAGGGGAGGGGGAAGGAGGGAGGGAATCAAAGGTTTAACGTTTCAAATCAGTTTATATGACAGACTATGAATTAAAAAATAGCAGCTGTAGATATTAAACTTAGATCTCCATTTTCATCTTTTCTGAAATATGTGCGTAAAAGTCTATATAAAGGAAGTGTTTCACAAAGCTTTAGAGACAGTTTCTTCTTTTTAAAAAAATAACAACTAGTCAGTATACAATTATCTTCAATTATTTTTCCAGGGGCTTCCACTTCTGTTGATTTTCAAACTGCTGGACAAAAGTTTTTTTTTTTAAAAAAAGCAAGATAAATTTGAGATAGGGAGATACAGAGGTGGTCAAGAATCCATCACACCATATTGCCACACTGAAATATATTTAAGCTTTAAAAAATATTTTTGATAGAATATTGAAGGCTTCAGTATTGAAGGAAGGCTATTATCTGTATTTTAGATGGGAAGCAAATATTTTACTTTAGATATTCATCCATGCAGTAGCTACTTCACACAACATCCCATATACAAATGCTATTAAAAATGCAGGCCGTTTTAATGAATGGTTTACACTGAAAAAAATACCTCCATTATGAATGTAAAGCAATATGTGCAAATTAATGTTATCGGTAACAAGGTCCATCCTTTGTTTGCTCTGCAGGTAAAATCAGAGCATTCCTGGTGGTTTAACTTAGTGTTATCTAAATGTTAACTAATCGCCACTAAGTGCTACCTAAGTACCACCCTTTATGTCAGCATGTGGTTGCCTGAACACGTAGAGGACTTCTTTTGGTCCACATCATGTTAAGCTGCAGCTCCTTTTTCCATCCACTTCATATCAAATGAGTCGTTGACCGACTGATGGTATGGCTTCTCTTTTCAAATAATGATGGCAGATTGATCAAGGAAGGAGAATGGATGCTCTGTATTGTTTGGGGTGGGTAGGAAGAAAAAGCAAAGTGTTAAGACTATGGTCTCCTGCAGACAGAGAAATATATCAATAAATTATCTTTCAAATCGTGGGAGTGAGAGGGAGGAAGCATAATCAAAAGCTATTTTGGGAAACAAAATGAGAACACTTTTTTAGAAAAATTCTAAAACATAAATCTCCCAAATGTCCTGTATGTTATTTATGGAATTTCTTTTTTTTTTTTTCCTATTTATGGAATTTCTTACACCCCCTTTTTCATTGCTAAAAGCAACACCCAAGTGTCTTCAGCAACACGATATGTGTACATTGCATTTATTTTAAAGTAGAGCTTCCTATGATCTTTATGCCCTGCGAAGTTCACCTCTGATGTAACCAACCCTCAAGAGAGGAAAACATTTTTATCATATAATATTTTAACATTTTATCTAAGAGCAGTTTCACCCTACCAAACTTTCCAGTCATTGCTTATTTCTACCAAATCTACCTTCTTCGGACCAAATGGCACCATTGTCATTCAGAACTTGTTGGGCTCATAGCTGTTGCTCAAAGGACAAGGGCAGGAGAGCGAGAGGGCCTCTACACAACCATCTTGTGCACTATTTATGGCAGTTCATGGACCAGGAATTCCTGCGCATTGTCATTCATGCATTGATCATTCCTTGGTTGTATTCCTTAAATGGTTTTTACGCTGAGCTGGTCTTGAAGTCCAGCTGGAAGCTGCAGATGGAGCAGTATTTATAAAAGTACTGTATATATACATTTAATATGTATGCTACCCAACTCATTGCAGCTCTGGACAGGGTATACTGTTAGTTTAAAAAAATCATACCCAATAAAATAAAAACTAAGACGACAATAACCTGGGAAAAATACACTAGGGCCATGATGGCGAACCTATGGCACGTGTGACACAGGTGGCACGCAGAGCCATCTTGCCGGGCACACAAGCTGTCGGCCAACTTACCTCCAGCTAAGCATGCACATGCAATTGCACATGTTTGTGTGCGCGACTATGGACCCAGCTGGTCTTTGGGCCTCCGCTGCACATGCACGCAATTGCAGCCGGAGACCCAGCTGGTTTTTGGAGCTCTCCTGTACATGTGCATGTGATTGCTCATGTGTGTGTGAGTGCCTGTGTGCACACATGGACAGACGGTGAGGTTGCACGTGGAGGAGCCGCACACAAGTGCCAATGGTGCACACAAAGCATGTACTTTTCAGCATTCGGTAAGTAAAAGGTTCGCCACCACTGCACTAGGGAAATCAATACAATTCTCACCAAGGTCCATATTTCTTAACCCAGTACTTGTGGAAAGAGTCTGTTTAAAGCATGACACAGGCCACTTAAACCACCAGGAAATACTGTGGGGTTTGAGTAATTATGGACAGCCCTCATGCCTATACAATACCATTATTTTGCACTGATTATCACCCGACTTCTAGATGTGGTTGTCTGGCTGCTGGCTTTCACCTTTAAACCTCCTGTGGCTTAGGACCTGGATATTTTTTTAAGAATACCTGCTCTTTATAAGATTGGGGAAGGAGGGCTTCCTTTGGGTTCTTCTTCCTAGAGGGAATTGCTACCCTTGAAAATAGGCCTTTCTCTGTCACTGTTTTTTTTTTCCTATCTAGAATTAGAGCAACTTAAATACTTTTGGAACCAAAGGAGGCCATTAAGAGCTGCTTCTTGCAGGAAGACTTTGAGGACTGAAATGTGTATGCCCCTTCCCTCCTCCAAATCTGTGATACTGGAAAGCAATTAAGGATTATAAGTGCCATTTTCTTATTGCTAGTTTCATCTTTGTTACCCATGGAATGTACAACAGTAGCATCCGTTGTGACTGAAGCAGCTCATACGCCTGCATGAATTACCCAAATTTGCCACCAGTTTTAAAGATCATTTAATGATGTCGATGGTCTGCACCAGACCAATGTAGTGAAACCCAAAGGGAAGGAAGGAAAAGTTGGCCACAGAGCATCTCTCATCCTAGGTCCCAAAGGTGCTTTTTATAAAAGGCAAGCTCTGAACTGAACTGTTTGGATGAGAAGTGAAACATCTTCAAAGGGAAAAGAAAACCCAAAGTCCAGTTGCTTTTCAAAAAAGCACTTTTGGGACAACCCTGATCTGGATGACTGAGAATCTCCATAGACATCTCATCGTGGGCTATTTTGCACCTCTAAGACCATGAATATCTCTCGATGATTCTGCTACAAACCAACAGCAGGAGAATATATAGATGTAAAAATTGTGGAAGGATGGACTGTTACAATACGATGTCCAAACTGTTTTTTGCTCAGGAAAGTTTAGGATTTTTCTTTTTAAAAAAAGGCTTAATCAAAAGACATTTTGAAACTATCATAAACGTGAGAAGACACCCAGAAGCAAGCATTACCTTATCTGATACAGATTGTTAAATCAAAAGATCAAGATAGTGCCCAGGGAACCCAAAAAGAGCCAGAATCTATTGGATCTTGGATAGACCATGTGCCGTATTTAACACAAAATTATTTTGTCTCCAAGAAGTGCCCGCAAAGTGATGGTGCTCACTTTAAGCAGCTTAAACGTCATCACTGCTGCTGATTGGATAACAACTGGCCAGAGAGCAGCTCTTTAAGTTTTCAGAGCTGGAAGCCTTCTGCCCTTCTACATCTTGGGAAGAATGGACTAGAGATCGAGATCTAATATTTTGGGAGGTCCCGTCAATAGAGTTGGAACGTTGTATGTTAATGGGATGTTTAATTGGTCCATTTAAGCTGTGTGTAGAAGCAGTACGCATCATCTAAAAACAATACAGGAGGGAGGGAGAAAACAATGTTAATCTACTTATTGCATCCAAGCCAAACGTAAGGATTTTACATACTTACTTTCACTAACACGGATTTTAACTGTAATTATTGCTTTGCTGCTCTTCAAATCAAAATACCAAGAATGTCCTTTCAACTCAACAGTGCAACATATTTAAGATAGTCTCGGCAAGATCTACTGTTCCCTGATCATGATTTTCTTACCAATATAACTAATCTTTTCAGCTGTTACAGCAATATAAATCTTTCAGAAGGGGAGAAAAACACTCCTTCTAGCATAAGCTGGCAGTTGCATTAAGATAAAGAATGTATTTGACACCTCCTTCTCTATAAAGATATCCTTAAATAACATCAGCACCTGTTGAAACCTTTAGATCTGCTTTAACTTTAATAACCATACAAATTATAAAGCACATGCACTGAGACTGACTAGATGCTGATGAAAAAACAGCGTTGAATGTCTCTTAAGCGTCTATTTCTGTTTCTTTGACTTCCTATTAACCATGCCACAATTTAGATGACACATAAACACTTCTCAATAGAGGTACTGTAGTTGTTGGCCTGCAATCAAGGTTATGATGGAGCAGCAGAAGGTAGCTAGGGCTGGTCCTGGGAATTCCAACCCTCCCAGCACCCCTGCGGTCATGTGATAGCGATCTGCGCATTCGGCAGCTGGCTCACACTTACAACCTGTTGTAAGTGCCCCATGATCATGGGATTACCATTTTCAACCTTTGCTGTGGACCTCCCTCAGAAAGTCAGCATCTCCTTAAAACGTAAGAGAAGAATGCAAGTTGCTGGGATAAGTCTCTCTCATCAATGCACCCCAGGGCACACTCCCCAAAGCACACCATGCCTTTCGTACATCCCATTGCACTACCTCACACCCTTCCCAATCCCAACCACTTATGTGTCTGGGCCCTGCAACTTCCTGCCAATTTCCGCATTTGTGGGAAGCGTCAGGAAGTTGCCTTACTTAACATTTATGAGATTTGGTGAACAACAGCAAGCAGGACCACAACAAACAATGTGACCACACTGTATAGCCGTATCGCCTAGTGATGAAAATTCCAATTCCAATTGCTGTTGTATGTTGAGAGCTGCCCGTATTCAAAAATAAGATACAGAAGACTGTAACAAGTTCCATTTGTCCACTGATGGAATAATGACCAGGTGTAAAAAAAAAAAATTTCCTTCCTTGCACACATCAAAAGCTTTTCAAACAAGACTTGAGATAAATAGGCAAAGAGCAAAGGACAATCTATTGTCCTTGAAGCACTGCTGAAGTAATTAAGCTGCTAATGTTTAAGAGAACTTCTTTGACACGATTTTGTTATGATCTCATGTGCAAAAAATATAAAGTTTGGTCTGGTTGGGGAAATGGGGACAGGAAAATCAGCCATCACAGATTTCTGCATTAATTTGTGGCTAAAGAAAGCACAAATTCATTTTTAACTGTATTAATGAAAAGTTTTCTCCCCAAATTCTTGGTTCAAGTTAATAGCTTGAATATTTTTAGCAAATTGTTTTCTTTTCCCTGTTAACAGGTTCTTCATATAGTCATCTGTGCATTCACACGTGTAAATTCGTGTCTGCACAAACCAGTGATAAAATGCCAGACTCATTGCCTCAGTTTATATGGGATGTTAGTAACATTTGGACAATCTTCTCAAATTTCTAAATCCCAACTACACAAACGATGTCCTCATATGTTACGAGGTCTTTCCAGTTATTCAAATATTTTTCAACTTTTTCAGATACTCGGAAAACGTTGGTTTTGTTTTCTCAAAACCTCTCATTTGACATCTATTAAATCAATCTCAATTTGTCCATCATGCTTTTTAAAATTTTTGGGATACTATTGGAAAATATGTCTTTATTACTGGGGATTCTATTCCTTACTATCTTATAGCCAAACTGACCAGAGACCCGTGTTTCCCTGAAAATAAGACTGGGTCTTATATAGTAATTTTTGCTCCAAAAGACGCGTTAGGGCTTATTTTCCAGTTAGATCTTCATTTCAGGGATATGATACTAAATCAGACATGGACAAACTATGGCCCGCAGGCCACATATGGCCCGTTGGGCTTTTTAATCCGGCCCGCCGAACTAGTTACTAGCAGGAACCAGCCCAACAAAAAGCTAAGCATTATGTGCTCTGAAGTAAATTATTAACTCAGATGGTAAAATACTCATTGATCACATTAGCAGTAGCTTACTGAACACAGTCCACAAAGCAGATTTATCCAGAATATTCCACTGGTTGGAACTGCCCGATCTTCCTCAACCACCTTATTCCATTTACGCTGCAGTGTATTCTGGCCCGGACCTTCTGTCAAATTTTAGAAACCATTGTGGCCCGCGAGTCAAAAAGTTTGCCCACCCTGTACTAAATGCATGTGTCTGGCTGACCAATTTTAACTAGGGCTTGTTTTTTGGGGCAGGGCTTATATTATGAGCATCCTGAAAAATCATGCTAGGGTTTATTTTCTGGCTGGGTCTTATTTTCAGGGAAACAGTAGTTGGCATGACTTCAGAAAATCAAAATATGTGATTTATCAGCAGGTCCATTATTCCAATACAC
Organism: Myanophis thanlyinensis; assembly: GCA_017656035.1. Lineage (NCBI taxonomy): Eukaryota > Metazoa > Chordata > Lepidosauria > Squamata > Homalopsidae > Myanophis > Myanophis thanlyinensis. The sequence continues at coordinate 9,315 of JAEANM010010611.1, forward strand.
AACCCAGGACTCAGTCTCCACTTTTGCTTGCATCTTATTCCAGGCAAGTCACTTACTGCTAAAGATGAAGTACTGGCAAGGCGGCCCCCTAAACAGCTTTCATTAAGGGTACAGACATTCTTGCCATCTACGCTGTTGTGGGCTATCAAAACTCTTCGAAGGGCTGTCTTTGGGGTCTTGGAAAAAGAGAACGCTCGTGTCACCTGCAAAAATGTTGACATGGAAAAAGGAATAGGTAAAACAAGGATGTTGTGCCAGAGACTTAAATTGGTTCCAAATATTAGCCAAAGAAGATTGTACTGAATTTTAGGTACACTATGATTCATAGAATGTTGTAATCTCATTTCAGGTTACATACACTGCAACTTCAAATTTCTTTTTTTTGGGGGGAGGGGGGTTGTCAGGCAAAGCCATTATGCCGCTCTGTCATAGACTTTCCAATGATTTCAATTTCAATTTCAAATTCAAATTCAAATTTTGTCACATGCACAATTATACAAAGTATAACATGCAGTGAAATGCTTCTGCAGCCACTCCAGACCCTAAAAATAAGAATTAAAAATTAAGACAGCAAGGGGAACAGAATGATTTACTTTGTCCGGTTAGTTTTTTATTATATTGATTTGTTTTACTGATTTATATTTCCACTTTCCTTGTGCAAATTCGAATTAGGTGCATAGGACAGAGCTTCCTTCAACTTCAGTCCTTCAACAGCCAGCTGGAATTAGTTCAGCTATTAGCTGTTATTAATTTGTTTTACTACTCTCAGTGATTGACAAGAGAACTCTAATAAATAGGAAATCACAGGGTGTAAGTTTTCGTGATTCCCCAGTTGGTGAAATTATATCCAGGCTTCATGAGACAATGAGAATGTTCTAAAATTAGCAATGCTAGCAAAAGATCAGTAGAGGTAGTCCTCCACTCAGAACCACAATTGAGCCCAAAATTTCCGTTGCTAAGTGAATTCCCCCGCCCCATTTTACAACTTTTCCTGCCCTACCTAGTTGTTAAGTGAATCTGGCTTTCCTGTTGACTTTGCTTCTCAGAAGGTTGCAAAAGTTGATCACATAACCCCGGGACTTTGCAACCATCATAAATACATGCCAGTTGCCTGGCGTTGATCTTGGGGATGCAGCAACGGTCGTAAATGTGAAAAACGGTCATAAGTCACTTTTTTTTCAGTGCTAGTAGAATTTTGAACAGTCACTAAATGAACTGTTGTTAAGTCAAGGACTGCCTGTATTCATTGTCTCACATGGCATTACCTGAAAGTCATTTGCCCACTAAAAGAGGAAACAATAAATAAGAGAGTAAGAATTATCTCTCTGCTGAAGAAGTTGGCAGGGGATCCCATAGCAGTAGATCTCTCGAGGCCTATAGAAAGCACTGCAGGTGAAAAACTCTGAAAGAAACATTCCCCCTCCTCAAGGCTGAATTATTCAGTTCAAAGCTTTTCCTTCCTTGTCAGGTCTTTGCAACTTTTCTCTTCTCTGTCCCGCTCTTCCCAATTTGTTCAACTTGCACCAGTTTCTGTCCTACTGTACTTGGCATTATTTTCCTGTGGGAAGTAAATTAAATTTGTATTTTATCTGCTGTGAACCGCCCCGAGTCCTTAGGGAGAGGGGGCGGTATATAAATTTAATAAATGATAAATGAAATGATAAATGAAGAGTGGCATGGCCTAGTAGGCAAGATTCACAATCTCATCAGAAGCGCAGGATATGTACCAGCGCCTCTTTCGTTTTTTATTTTTAAAATGAACTTGGAAGAAATTATGAAAGACTTGTGATTTTATCATAGTGGGATCAAAGAGCCAGGCCGAGGATGTGAGTCTTACCGAGGATGATGATGATTTTAACTTTTTAAAAACGGTCACAAAGTATTTAAAGTGATATATAAAATTAAAATATATATATATCATTTTACTGGGAAATGGTGTCCTCGATTTAGAATTCAGAGACAATCCCTTTTCAAGCTAAGCCTCTTACCTTCTTGGAGGTTTTCTTTATGGCCCGTGATGCTCTACTCAATGTACTATCCACATCTTTCGTGTTTATTTCAATAGAATCAGGATCAGCTGCATAAATAAGATTTTCCTGGCAGGAAAAAGGCCCAACTATTAGCTTTAAGGGTAAAAAGGAAAAAAAGCTGTCTTGAATTTCAAATCCACGTTCAAAAACCCAGGGCTTCTTAACTCCCCAAATTTCACAAGCCTACCTTCCCATAGTAGAGAGATTATGCATTACATCTAGCACATTATTCTGGTATTGACCGCAATATAGACACTTTCTGTTTATTTGGCAACGGGGAGGAGGGAAAATTGGGTTTTAAGCTTTTGCTGCCACCATGTGGGAATGGCATACAAGTAATTTGAGAAAACGAAGATTTTGTTTTTTTTCTAGAAAAGATGCAAGCCACACATAGTCAAGAAATCAAGATTCCCTTATGATGCTAGAAAAGAAGAGATAAGTCATGTGTCACCAGAGCAGAAAAGACAGGTATGACTTGCCGGGCTGAAGTAGAAAATGTATCTAGGCTCTATTTGTAATTCAACTTGACATCAGGTTCATCTTGAACCTGGAGATGGTTTCTCTGACACGTACATATTGTTTATCAGAATGTCTAAAAGAGAATTTATTCTTTTGTTTCGTATGTGCTCAGAAAACTTCAGAGGGCTCAATGGAACATATATCTGTGACATTCACTTACCATTGCAGCCCAAGATGTAACAGAGTATACTTTATGGACAAAAAAAAAACAAGTATTCTAAATAATGTTTCCTTCCTTCTTGTCTTCTCGTCCTTCACGTTTTTACGTAATTTCTATTTCACCTTTATTCTTTTTTGTAAACAACTCAAGGCAGAAAATATACCTAATACTCCTTATTTCTCCTGTGTTCCCCACAACTTTGTGAGTGACTTGGGTTGAGGGTTTGGTCACTCAGCTGGCTTTCATGGCTAAGGCAGGACTAAAACTCACAATCCCCCCATTTCTAGCCTTAACCACTAGACCTAACTGTTCCTCTATATATTACATTATAATACTTTAATTCCTGATTTACTTTATTTCCAGAACAGATATTATTTGCTTTTGATTTGGAGAACCCGATCAATCAAGTGGGCATTTCAAAAACATAAGCTCTGCTAATTTTATTCAACATATTTTTTTACCATGCATTTGGCCAAAATCAAAAACATGGCAGCAAAAAATAAATAAATTCTAAACTGCTAAAAATATCAGGATATTTAAATAAAAAGAACGTAAACAAACAGCTCTTTAAAAAAAAATAGAAGCAGACAGCTTTCCTGAGAAAAATCCTGTCAGAAAGCCAACAATTATGGCACAAACACTTCCTGAAAAGGAAACTTGGCTGTGCCAAAAGTTTACCTCACGCCACAAAGGCTGGCATATAAAACAGGCCCATCAGTGGGGATGTTTCTCTGCTATTTGCAGAGTTTGCAGCATTCAAGTCTTATATTTCTAACACCAATGTCTGCCAGTACACTACCTAAAAGGCATTACTGTACCATTTGGGAATAATGTCTCCATAATAAGCTGGGTCTTGGTTTATGGAGCATTTTATAATCTGCAGGTGCTATCCCATGACTGCTCAAAGCATGAACAGGATTTGCCAATGTACTCAATAGAATTCTGCCAACATACTTGGATTACGTTGACAATAAGTTTAGTTGTCGTGCACTGATCATACAGGGCTTCTCTCAACATGACGACTGGAGACAACAATATGCCCGCCAACATATTCTTTGATGCCCATTGGATCCTACTGCAAGTGATTTTTAAGATTTTCAAGTTATAAAAAAAAAAGACCATAAGATACTGGAAAGCAAAAGACCAGCTTCAAGCATAATTTGAATTTGGATTAAAGGCAATCTGATTTTGCATCTGATTCAGAACAGGAGGATTTGGAACCTACAGGAGTTTGAATGCAGCACTGCTTTGCGACTCATTAAAGCAGCCACATTTATTTTTTGGATCTGCAGAGAAAGTCCCTCTTCGGCACCCATGTGAGCCGGGAAAAAGAGGGAGCTGCTTCAATGAGTCCCAGATAGGTACTACATTGGTTCTTACTCTGAAGGATCTTTTTTGAATCAAATCCAAAACATCACAGAGCCCAAGCTTTAGGGTCAGGTCTACAAGGTAGAGTCTGTCTGACCTACATTGTCTAGCAAGAAGCAGCTTCCAGTCGAGGGAGGAAAACTGGTGGGGTATTCAGAGAACCAGATCCTCAGGATATTCTACCTCCCTCCTGGAATATCATGTTTCAAGAGAGTAAATGTGTCCCTTGCAATCTTTGGAAAAATGGTTAAGACTCTTTTGTTTCACAGGGTATTTGGGTAGGAAGATCTCCCAAAGTTGGCAATAATTGGGGGGTGAGGGGGAGAGAGAATATATTTTATTTGTTAACCTTTTTTATTTCCTGGGTTTTAACTGCCTAGAGTTGTAAGGAGTCGGTGTCGATACTCCTCGAATATTGGGGCTTAGTAAATAAATCCCACCAATGCCTCTGGGCCTCACATGGACCTCCTATGAGCTTTTAGGAAATTAAGAGGTAGAAAGCTGCTCCCTTGTGCTTGACAGGGAATTTTTTCCAAGCAAAAAACAAGATGATGCTAGAAAAATACTAGGTCTATTTGCCAGAAAATGTACTGGGAGGCTCTTGCCATCTTCTCTAGCCTCCCAGGTTGCTCTGCACTCCATAGTCTCTTGAGATCAGCCATTTTGTAGGCCTATCCACAAAGTGTTCTAGAAATCCCAAATGTGCTTCCCAACCCTCAAGACAAGAGGTGGCCTGTTCTATTCCCTCATATTTTACAACATGTGCCCCTCATCAAGTTTCATCTCCAGGGCTTACAGCGTCTGCTTTGCATATGGTGTTCGCCACATGCCGACACAGCATCCTCAGCCAATCCTCCTTGAGAGGCTCCTCGGTTGTCATTTGAAAAGTGAACAAAAGATTGCTTTGCTCCGTCGGCGGCCGTACAACCAACGCAAAGGCTTTGCGGCAGTCTGTAGAGAAAAGAAATGTCCTTTTTTTTAAATAAAAAATAAAATCTTGAACAATGAGAGGAAAGCAGGGGCTAGAAAATATTACACAGAACATTAAGCCAAGGTAAGAACTAACATTTATAGTCCTGAACATTAACAAGCAAGCGTTATCAATAGATAATTGGCTCTTTGTATATTTATATCTGGCCGAATTTCCGTTCCCCGTATAAGCTCTCGTTTTCATGGCTTACTGAAAGCTTCAAATTGCTATCCAGTGCAGCAGAATTGTGCCACCAGAGAATTTAATTTACTGGGCTTCAAAGACCAAAAGAAATGCTATGAAAAGAATGCGCTCCTGTGAGAATTTCCCAACTCTGGGGCCTGTAGTGGGTAGTTTCTCCAGCCACCGAAAACTAAACGACTAAAAGCTAATTAAGCGGTAATAATACCGCAAGATGTTTTATGGAACCACTCTAAACCTGCAGTGGCTGAGACAAGGTACAGAGAGTGTCTCAGGGGACGAAGCTGGATAGAAAGCCATGTAAGTAGAACAAAGATGTAAAAGCGAAATATCTACATCCTCAGCCACAGCAAAGTCACCTGCGGAGAATTCAAAATAGCTGCATTTGACATGTCTTCAAAGAGAGAGGTCAGCATCCACTCTCTTCCCACTGTCAGATTGCAGTAATATACTGGTATTGCTGGCTGGGGAATTTGGGGAGTTGAAGTCCGTGTGTCTTAAAAGTATCCCAGGTTGAGAAATACTGGTTTATTGTGACATATGACATTTCAGAAAGGCCTGCTTTCCACAATCATGGCTTGAATTTTAAACTGTATTAAAGCTACAGATGTAGAAAAGTAACCAGCAAAATAAGGCTGCCTTGACATTCATTATTCTTCAGGTTACTTTCTTTTGCTTCGTACTCATATAAAACCTATTATCCCTCACACTTTCTAGGAGACAAAGTATGTACATAGCTAGCCGGAGAGTTCAATTAGCAGCCAAGAAGCAGGAGTCTTCTACTGCATTGAACTTCCATACTTTTTTGTCTGTTCTACAGTTCCTAAAGGCCCAGCAGAGGTTATACTACCTGAGACTTCTCAGGGAACAGCAACAGAATGAAAAACTGCTGGTGACCTTCTACCACTGCACCATAGAGAGTATTTTAATTTACTGCACCTGGGTATGGTTTGTCAATTGCACAGTGGCAGACAGGACAGCGCTCCAGAGGGTTAACGTCATTGCCCAGAGGATCTGTCAGGGTTCCACACCACATCCTCAACGCAATTAAAATTCCAGAGAACGAAAGTGCAAAGAATTAAACTTTATTGAAAACATGGTCTTGGTACAACCTGTGGAATCCCGAATCTAAATCTTCCGGGATTCCA
>JAEANM010010612.1:0-15710 GCA_017656035.1 Myanophis thanlyinensis
GGAATTTAAATAAACCAGATTATAAAAAGTTAAAAATTTAAAAATTTAAAAAATTTAAGACAATTCAGTTAAAAATCAAACAATTTTAAAACCCCGTTCAGTGTTAGGCCAGACCGGCTTGCTGGAATAGATGGGTTTTTAATACACGCCATCAACCAGACATTACATGTTGGGCAGTTACAAAGTGCAGATGCTTGCCCATTTCTTATACTTATAACACAAAATCCTTTCCTGGAATGAAGGTTGGGGAGGATTGAGATCAGACCTTGCAGAAGCTAGTTATTTCTTATCCTAAGAATGCCATTCTCCCCCATGTGTTTCAGGCAGAGATGATGATATGACCCAACAATATCTAGAAAGCCACCAGTGGCAACAAACATGCAAGGAATGGAAGAAAGACCATAACTATATTAGAAGTTGACCAATACAGCTTAGCTTCAGGGCGGATTGTTCTCACACCCCATACAGATTAGTCACTTGATTGGTGTGTATGTAATTCCTCTCTTTATTGTCTCTTCTTACAACTAGAATTGTTGCCTCCTGTTTCCTTTTGATAGTCATTGATCTTTATGTGTTTTAACTGCTATGAGAGTCAGAGTGCTAAGTTAAGGGGTTGAAACAGATATTGGAGAGTCCAACCTCAGCTACAGCAATTAGCTGGCTCTCTGTCACTTCTCTCTATCTGTCTCCTGATAGTGGAAAATAGAGTGAAAATGCTATTGAGTTTCTTTGAAATTCTTTGAGTTTCTGAACAAAGAACTCAGAGAAATCAGATAGAGAAATGTTTATATTACATCCTTTTTCTGGAAGCTCAAAGCAACATATATGGGAATCTTCTCTCATTTTGCTCACATAATAACAATCCTGTAAAATAGTGAGAAATAGTGATTGGTTCAAAATTGCAGGATGAGATATGGTTATATGAAAATTCACTGGTCCCTGTCTAGTATCTTAAATTGTTGTATTACACTGATTCTCCTCTCCCAGTTTCTTCAATTTCCACTGCCTTGGCTTTCTGTTTGCTTGTGAACACCTGAGTAAGGTTTGTCTTAAACTTCCTATTAGAATAGCTCATCCCTCCCAGTACCAGCCTCTTACAACCCAGCCACTAGTTTTGCTTATACACCTATTCTCAACTATCCAAATCTCTTCTACTTCCTGTTAAAACTTTGCCTTTTGTCCTTGTTGCTTCTTTTAACTGGCATCTTCTTGTTTCTTGCTGTTTCTGTGTTGTCCTTCAAATACCTCCTCAAATCTCACTTTTTGGAAGAGCTTTGGAAACAGTACAGCTCAGTGATGAAATTAAAAAATACACACTACCGGTTTGCACCATGCTTCTGCGCAAGCACACGAGCACAATACTACTGCATATGCACACGGCTCCACCATTCAGCAAGGCTTCCACGCATGTGCACAGCTTCCACCACACTAAGAGACTTGATAGCCCTTTGGGGCCTCCTGCTCTGCTCCAAATTCGTTCTCCGGGACAGCTGCTTTTTTGCGCTGCTGCTCTAACTGGGATAGCCAGACCAGTTTAGCAGCTGTGATTTGCTGCTTTTAGTCCTTTAAATCTCAACCAGAAAGTTCTGTGGGCGGCAGGGAGAAGCAGCAGCCATTTGGGATGCTGTTTCTCTCACGCCACCCGCAGGTCTTTTCCAATGTGATTTTAAAGGACTGAAAGCAGATGATCATGGCTCCTAAACTGGTGGCTCTCCCAGCAAGAGTAGCAGGCAGTAGAGAGAAGGCATCTTGCACTCTTGTGCAATTTAGGAGCTGTGATCCACTTCCCCTGACCCGACCTCGGTGCGAGGTCAGAGCCAGGGAATGGCACTTCCCCTGACCTGACCTTGGTAATGGGGGATCAGGCCGAAGCCTGAGTCAGGGACTGGGTCCTACCTAGGCTGCATCATGTGGTACATGCCATGGAGCTGCTGCAGCAAGGCATGGCAAGCAAGGCCGGGGACTGGGCCTATCTAGGCCATGCCATGTGGTGTGTGCCATTGAGCTGTCACGGCAAGGCACAGCAGGCAAGGCCAGGGCAAGGCCGGCGACTACCTAGGCCTCACCGTGCATGCAATGGAGCAGCTGCGATGCAGCAAGTACCCAAGCCTCAGGATGGAGGGCGGGTTGGCTAGCTAGGCCGCAACTTGCAGGCCCACTTACCTGGGCAGATCAGCACCAATCAGTTGGGCCACAGGTATTGTTTGCATGGGAATTGGGAAGGCAGGCTTCTTCCCCACAAGTGAGCACAGCACAGTGAGAGTTTGTTATGCTGGGGAGGCATGCGAGGAGTGACTGGGCAAGGCATTGCACATGGGCAGGGCAGGTGGGCAGGGCTGAGTACTGAGTGCTGATTGGCCAGGCAGGTGCAGGCGCCGAGCAGCTAATCAGGCAGCGGGAGCATGCGGCGAGCTGGCAACTGGGCAACTAGGTGGTTGGGGACGGGGCTAGCCAGAGCCCATTTTATCAAATCTCCAGACTAGTCCAAATTTCTACTACCGGTTTGGGCGAACAGCTTTGAATCCTAGTGTACTTCCCAAGACAAACATGCCACTGAAATAATTATATGATCTTTTATTTCTGTCCCATTCTCCTTCTTTCTACTGTTTTCTTGATGTTGATTTTTAAACTGAGAACTTGGGTAAGCAGCAGTTCTCCATAAATATTCTGTTCATGCCAGGTTTTAAAAAACCCGTTCTTGCTTCATGTTGTGCAGAACTATTACCAACCCATTATGTTTTATTATCTGCAGGTTCTGAGTTCAGAATGTGATTTAACTGCAAACCTCCAAGTATCATGGGGAGATTGCCAGGGTGGCCAGTAATAATATTGCTGTTGCTTAGAAGAAATGTGACTAAATTGCATGTGAATAAATCTGTTTTTACCTGGAACAAAGACTGAAATGGGGCTACTGTTGATTCAAATGAGTCTAGGAGACATTTTCAAGAAACTGCTTTAGGATCTTAACATTCACCATAGCACTAATTCCTCTCAGCAGCTTTATCCCTGAATCCCAGAACTTGAAAGAGAAAAATTGGTGTGCTGATAGAATGTGACCAATCAGCCTGCACAAAGCACTTTGTTAAGTTGGAACATCCATCTGTAAGGGGACCAAACCTAGCCTCTTGATACCAAGCCCCCATCTGTTCCACTAAATGAAGAAACATGACAAGCTTTTAACTCAAAGGGCTCTCCAGGAAGTTACATTGATTATTCCAAGTTAATGCTTCCCCAATCCATAACAGGAAAATGGGGAAAGGGAATAACAAGAGCAGTATCAGGCACCCAAGAAGGAAAATCCATTTGCTTTTGGTTCTTCTTTTGTCAAAATCATCTCCTCTCAGGATAAGCCTCCTCCCTCTAACTGCAAGAAGAAACTTTTGCTATTTTTTCTATTAGAGGCCTTAGGTGCCAGTTATCTACTTTGAATGTAACCCTAAAAGTTGCAAGCCATGTCAATTACTATGTATTGTATATTTCAGTACCCATTTGTAAATGGGTTGGCTGAAACATCTTTACCGAAACCATGAAGTGATATTCATGCTAACTTGAAAGGAAGGCTGCTGAAAAACAGCAAAGGTCCAAGCCATGAAAATATTTTACTGCATTATTTTCAGTAATTGTACTGATAATCTGCCTCATTAGCTGCTAGAATATAAGGCACAGCTCATCTCATAGACTCTGCTAGGAGCTGCAAATGCAGAAGGAAAAACATAGGGAAAAAAAGCAGATGGATCTCATCTGGGATCCTTGAAGACTAGAGAAATGTTTCAGCACCCTGGACAGGGCTCGAGCTACAATAGTTGGTGTCAGAGTTGCTAAGGTCACAAGCAAGTATTTCTGTGTTCCAGTAAATGATACCAATAAAAGAGAATATTTGTAGCACAGGGTTGAAATGAGGGGTCCTTGGTGCTCTCTGAGCTTACTTGTTTTCTTTGCAGACGTTTCATTAATGAAGGTAAGAAGTACTTTAAAAGCCTTTAAAAGAGGCAGTCCTACACTTGGATCCAAACACGCTGCCAGGTCTCCCTCTTGAATCCATGTAAGCCTCTTAATACAGTATTGTATAGGTTTTTAAGAGCATACATTTGTTTGTTATTACAGAACAGAGCTGACTTTGAAGAAAATATGCAGTGTCAACTGTAAAACCTGAACCTGAAACTTGAAAAAACAAGAAAATGCAGGAATGAAACTAAACATCGTCCCACCTTGACTCTCTTTGGTATGAGGGAGACAATATAAAACAGTCAGGCTTTCAAGATGGTTACTATAAAGTATGTCAATAGACTTCTAATATTTTGTGATGTGATCTATTTCCTAACCTGGCCCACCTTGAAGGGATGACAGCTAATGAGGTGGATATTAACTAGATGGCCTTTATTTCCTTCTATTTCTGTGGTTCCATTGCCATGTATTTAATTTGTATATTTTTATTGTTTTCATTATCATCTCCAGGCATCCATTTAATGAGTAAACATGACATGAAGTTTTATCAAACTATAAGGATATATATCTCATTTGCATATTTTTATTGTTATATTACCACACATGAATCAAAATAATCTCAAGAGGAATAAATTAACAATAATTAATTATCAGTAGTAGAGTATTACTATGGAGCAGAACCTATATGAACCTTCCTGTCTTTTTATGCCTATCATACATGAGAAGGCTTTCAAATGATTAACATACACCGGTCTAGGAAACAGAAGCGTGCACTGAATTTTTAAAGTGCAATCAGAAACTCAATTCACACATGAGCCACTTCCTACAATTTCTTCCTTTCCCCAATGAATACTTTAAGCCAAAATTTTGCAATTTGCTAACCGAATTAATATCCCGATTATGTAACTGCATTGCAAGGCAATATTTTAATGGGTTGCCTTCCTAATTAGCACATTGTAGGAAACTGCTATGCAGCAATCCAGGAAACATCAACAAGAGGGAGCATGAACAGATCTTGCTAGTTCTAATATAATTAGAATTCCAATGTCTGAACTGTAAATTTACATAGGAAGGATTGTTTTATCTTGGTTGATTGTTGAGGAATCAGAAACGTTTTGAGCTTTGTGTTACTTAAATCTAAGGTTGATAAATATTGGTTTATTGCATGGATATGCTGCTGCAATACAAATAGACTCTTGGTTATTTGAACAGTTGAGGACAAATATAAGCATAATTTTTTTTTCATTTCCTCCTCCCAGAAACCTACTAATTTTACTTCTTGACAGACTAATCATGTACCCTTATACCAAAACATAAATGACTGCTTCACATTAAAAAAGTTTTAATGTGAAGCAGTCATTTATGTCTAGGAATATTAAAAAAAAAGATAGCTAAATAGAGATTAAGAACGTTCACATTCCTGTAAGCAAGGCCAGCTCCAAACTATTCAGTCTATACTCTCTTGATCCCTGCTCAGTGTATTCAGCTATTCAGCATCAAACTGAAGAAGACCATGAATACAAACTGTTTCATCTATAACATTAAGACAACTGTTTTAATTAGTCTGCTGAACTAGCTTCAAGTTGCCTAATACATACAGTACTAAATTATAACATTATACAAATGGTAACTGCACATCAAAACTTTTGAACCAATTCTGCTGCTAAGAGATCTATGTCTGAAATGCCTCTTTTAATAAAATGTATTTCACCCTGTTCAAATTTAATATTGCAGTTGGTAGGGAAAGCTGAAACATAAAGAATAGTAATAAATGAAATAAATCCATATCACGGTTAGCAGGAAACTTTTATTCAACATAAGCACATTACTACTTTAAAAAGTATTTTCTAAAATAAAATGCCCAAACCACAACATAGCATATTTTTACAGTACTTGTCCTAAACAAAGCTTGTAAAGGCCTCAAGAATCCAGGACCTGCTGAATACAAAATACACATGCAAGCAGTTTCTATGTAGAAGATACGTAGAAGTTTTGCAGAGATTACAGTGAATGATCAAACTCCTATTGAAGTACCTATTTTATTAATGATTTGGGCAAGAATCTCAACTCATTTAAATCCACAAAGTCCCTGCTCTGGGTTACCAAGTTTCCACAGAGATTACTCATGAGTAGTTCCATGGATTCTTAGTTCTCACCATGATGGTATAAGCTATCTGTAGGGTTCAGACAGACTTTAAAAGGAGCTTAAATAATTAACTTTGCTCAAAGGGGGTGAAAAATAATCTATGCTGACAATTAGCATGCTAGTGGGCTTAATCTCCTACCACCAGAATGCTAGTTTTCTATATGAAAATATAGAAATATGAGATAAAGAGATTTGATAGATGAAGTAGGGTCTCCATTTTGTAGTTTGAATGAAAGACATCTCCTTTGGGGCATAGAGACCTTCATTTGAGGATTTAATCCCATCTCTCAACCTCAAATAACAACTAACCTGATGCAGAGCTTTATGTATCAATTCCAGGATTTCAAAAATAATTGGATAATCACAAAGTACAGGTAGTCCTCAACTTACAACAGTTCACTTACTGACTGTTCAAAGTTACAATGGCACTGAAAAAAGAGTTATGACTATGTTTTTCACACTTACAACTGTTGCAACATCTCCATGGTCATGTGATCAAAATTCAGATGCTTGGCAACTGACTCATATTTATGACAGTTGACTATCCCACAGTCATGTGATCACCTTTTGTGACCTGACAAACAAAGTCAATGGGGAAGTCAGACTCACTTAACAACTGTGGCAAGAAAAGTTATATAATGAGGCAAAATTTACTTAACAAATATCTCACTTAGCAAGACAAATTTTGGACTCAATTTTGGTCATAAATTGAGGACTACCTGTAAATATTAATGGATAAAACATTCAAATGAATCATATAAAAATCAAAGCTTGACCATAGTACCTGCAGACCACTGTTCCCATGAGAAAAGGTATTTTAGCACCATAAATCCATTTGTCTCAGCAAAATAGATGGAAATATCATTAGTACCATGTTTCCCCGAAAACAAGACCCGGTCTTATTTTCTTTTGGGCCCCCAAAATAAGCACTAGGGCTTATTTTTTTTTTGGAAAAACACACTTTCAGGGTGATCAGTCCAGCTGGGCGCCCTGCCACCCAGGGCCAGCAAGCATGCAGGGACTGATGGTATCTGGTAGCACCTGCAGCCTGCTGGTCCCTTGATCAGCACACGCTGGGGCTTGCAGAGTGAAAGGGATGCAGAAGACAGGCAATTCCAATGTGCCACAAGGGATGCAGGCAAGCTGAGACACATGAAGATGGGCCTCCCATGGCCACCCACCACTCCTGCCCATGGCCGCTCAGCTTCCCCATGGCCTGCAGTGTGTCCAGATCACCTGCCTCCCCGCTGCCTCTGCTTTCACAAATACTCAACTCACCTGTACTGCACAGGCTGTAGCAGCTGCCAGACACTGTCAGCCCGCATGTGCCTGCCGCCCCATCCCTCTTCACTAGGGTTTATTTTTGGGATAGGGCACACATGTAAAAACTAGCTAGGGTTTATTTTTGGGATGGATGGTATTCTGCCATGAGAGGCATATGAGAAATATCAGATGGGCAGCAAATTAAACTGGTCAACTTCTTTTAAAAAGACAATGTATCAAGAAAAGGTTCCATCTGTCGTCTATATACTTGTCTCTCTCCAATAATGTTACTCATAGGGTGTCTCTCCTGGGTAGGCTGCTATTTACAAACATTTGACAGCATTATTCATGCAGAGGATGGAACAAAAGCAAGAAGCCTCAACCGAGATTTGTATGGAGATTATTAGGATAATCATCAGAAACGTTCAGTGCGCCTAATCCTAATGCTTTGAACACCCCAGAGATATTCTGCAGAGGCTAGTCCCTAATTCATATACAGAGGCAACAAGGGTTTCAGAATCAACAGACTGCATTGCAAATTTCTGAACATTTTCCCAGGAAAAAATTGGAAATAATCTGTGTGCATCTGCAATACCAAGCTGCATCCTTCGGGGGTAGAAAACACTAAAACAGCTTTTGAGCTATTTTTTTTCAAGGTGAGTCACTTTAAATCACATCCACATGGTTTTGCCCAGGGAACGGGCTATTTCATAGGTGTTGATTTTCCATGCGGGCTTGTTTGTGCCATCAGTATATAATTAGGGCAACTAAAATAGGCCATACAGTGAAAGCCAAGTTTTAGCAAGTATATACGCACAGCCTTAGCAAGTATACACAGTAATCACAGATCAGTTACTACATGCAGTTTTGAGCAGTTTTTATGTGAGTTTTATGTTAGTTTACTGAGAACTAATCTGATTTTCAGAATTTTTCTCACATTTTTTTTCTGTGTACAGGAAGAGACAAACAAAAGCTCTGCTGGATCTAATAATGATTTGTCCATTCCCCCACAATAGCCAGTTAGGCTTTTTATAAGCAAAATGGCTTTCTCTTACATTTGCTCTGCAATCAGAAATATTCAGTGCCAAAGCTGAAGACTCCATAGAGTAAATTTGGGTACAAATAGTACCCAGTAACAGATTGAAGCCATCTAAGTTAATGGTTAGCACTGTATCACCATATTATCTGGCAGCAAATCCCATAAATTGTGTATTATGTTAAGAAGTTAGTTCCTTTTATATATTTCACTGTTTCTTGGCATGACCTTGTGTTATTTTCTTCCACACCAGGTGTAAATTTGTAAATCTCCATCATGAAATATATCATGTGTGTTAAAATTCCAGTAACTTAATCTAGAAAGAGACATCTGTGTACAGTATCGGCCTTGCACAAGAAGGTGCTGGAGAGACACACACACCCATTCATTATCTGTAACCAGGCCTTAATTAAGTTGTTGCACACATTTTTTAATGGGAGTTCTATTATATTCAATATTATAATTACTAATAATTAGATTTGGCACAAGGTCTAGTTTAAAACTCATTTATTCCATCGCTGAAGTGTATTATTTATTGTTATTATTATTAAATTAAATTTATAAGCCACCCAACTCCCAACAACCTAATAAGCAGCAATGCTCTACAGATGATAAGATTTTTGGATCACAATAGTTTTATAAAATTAAAATAAAAAGCACTGACATAGATACAGAAATTTTAACTTGAAAGATCAGTAAATATGACATCAGAATGCAGCCATGGCTTAATACAGAACATTTAAAATTTGCGTGTCAAGGTCCAAGGAGTTCTGTACTCAAATGGTAATAGGTATTCAAGGCCCCACTGCTTTCTCTTTGTTGTACCATATATCACTTTATGTATTATAAAGAACTCCATAATACTGTAATCAGAAGTAAAATCTGACAGTTTGTTTTTATTCCAGTAACAGAACTGTAACTTTTTTTAGTTAAAAAGATGTACGTATATTTCTTATTCAAGATTTAAAATATATTCTGCATGGAATTCATGGGGCCCTATTTATATAGTGCTATACTAAATAATTATCTGACTACAAATATAGTAGCAGCTGAGTGTAAATATCAAACATTTTTATGGAAAACTGTTTTTTCAAAGATGAGTGGAAATAATACTTTCATTAAATTGTTAAGTAAAATTAATTAAAACATAATAAAGAAACAAATCAATAGATTTAGGCTTGTTTCTATATCCTTTGACTCTGGCAGCTCCAAATGTTTTGTCATTTTTTTACAACTAACATGTAGAACAAAATCGATATTTTAAAAGAATAGGAGAATTTAAAAGAATCATGATAAGAAACTAATGAAACAGAAAAAAATATGCCCTTGTATCAAACTGTATTGAAGTATATATATTATAAATCCCAATTTAACCTATATTTCAGCTCTAAATCCGAGAACACAGAAAAACTAGGAAGAGTTTTACAAGATCTTTAGCATGTCTAAATGTGTAGTGTACATTATGCATCATAGGATCGGAGGCATAGTAGAGTTTCCATTCAGTTCTATGAGAATTTATGCAGGAGACAATAAAATGACTAATCTGGAAACAACAGTTATGATAGTGATTTCCCCAAGGTCGCTCAAATCTTCACAAAGCATTCAAATAAATTGACTTGTGCATCCTTTATATATGATTAAAAGGGGCTTTTCTTGACAATCAATTTCAGAGTGTATTAAGAGAATATAAGGAGTCTATTAATGAAGATCTGAGTCTGGGCTTGGGAAACATGGTTAGCATTAATGGCTTGGACACAGGGACAGCATCACTAACTATTTTAGTAAGCCATGCATGAACTGCAGTATGTTACCGGATAAAGTCATATCATCAAAATCTATCAACAAAACCAGTGCCTCTTTGCATTCAAATATTTATATAGAATTAGTACATTTGTTATTTCTGTATGTAATTCTTTAATGTTATCTATTGACATAACACATTATAAAAGCGTATGAAACATATCAATACTTTCTCTGTTCCTAAGCATCATTTCAACTGCTAGCTGAATATACCAAATACCAAAAGGAAAAATTGCTGCCTACTTGCATTTCAAGATCCACCCAAGCCTGCAGCCCCATTCACTCTGATTTTTATACCCTAATATATTGGGAACAAAATCAAATGTATTACTATGGTGTCCTATTCAACATTCAATCATTTTCAACTTGTCAACATTAAATCCAGCATTCTAACAGGGAAGGGCAGATGATTTAAGAAAGCACCAAAAGGCATATAATATAGTGTAGCAAAGTGTAATGATTATATGGACATCTAGTTATCAGGCCCCTAAATATGAATGCTGATACCTGAAATGTGGACTATTTTTCAGTCCTGCTCACATATGATGACTCTTTACCACGATACGGGTAACAGGGGAAAACATACAAAATAAAAAATACAAACCAGTAAACAGTGCTTCAAAAAAAAAAGTAATTCACATATATAACTGTATATATACACACACACACATAAACAAGTGATTCACAAAAGATAAAATTGAAAAGCTTCTCCCATATTAAGCTCATCTGGAAAATATTGCAACTGTATTACATGCTATTTCAGAATAATGGGAAGCCATTCCTTTTAAACTTATATCTCTGTGCTATGACTTGTACCAACAAATATTTGGTTTAAATGAACATCTTTCTGACAAAAACAGACAAAATATGGAATATTTTTAAAAGGTGGAAATCTCAATTCAGGATGGTTTTGCTGTTGTTGATGTTAGTTTTTTTATTTGCATCTAGGAAACCAAGCAATATTTATGCAGCTGTGCTTAGGAGTACGTCATGAGGAGTGATAGTCTGAGCTGTTTTTTATGTTCTATACTGGACAGAGATGATAAAAGATGAAAAGCCATGGTCATTGAGATAAACTCTAAGTGAGAGCCATGAAGGAGCCAGAGGGGTAGAAATTAAGCAGGAAAGGGAGACCAATGCAGCAATAGCTCAGTCCCTGTGAAAAGGAGAAGCCTGAAATAGAGATGGAAGTTGGTTAGTTGGCAATGGGGTTTAGGGGAAACGTAGCTACTATGTTCCATAATGACCCAAATGCATCCTAGCTACTTTTTATTTAAAAACAGTTGTGTGCATGGGCTTTCAGAAGTTGAGGACTCCAAACTACTTCATCTAAAATGCTGTAATACAGTAATATACGTCAGGATATTACAACAGATCTCTATTAAAATTGCATACAGAGTATATCCTGCTGGTCGTCCATTTTTGTTATCAATCACTTCCAAATACTATATATTTTGAAGTTTCTTGATATAACAATTCAGTCCAGAAATTATCATTCTGTTTGTTGTTCACAGGGAAAATAGAAAGGTGAGCTCAAAGGGGAAATGCATCTCATTTAAATCAAATTTAAGTGATTCTGGAAGAAAAAAACTCAGAAAGGATCATTCTACATAAAGAACCATTTTAAAGGGATTCAACCAGCATACAGGTAGTCTTTGGGTTATGATGGCAATTGGGACTGGGTGGGGGTACTGCAGGATGGTGAAAGAGTGGAAGCGACTTACTGGAGCAACTGGCAACCCTCCCTGCTGGCTTCCCCATGAAGTCAACAGGAAAGGTTGTAAATAGCAATTCCATAGCATGGTTCCTGGTGAAGTTGTATCACAAGCCAGACACCCAGAAGCTCAGATGGCAATGTGACATGGGTGGTACAATGGTCTTGAGGGCCAATCTATTTTCATTTTTTCAGTGCCGCCTGAACTCTGAACCATCATTGAGTGAAGGGGATGTAACTGGAGGATTTCCTCTATTGTGCTTGATGTTATTTTTTAACAAGCAACTGTTGGAGGAAATGATCCCTCTGTATGTAGCACTCAGGTTACCCAATCCATACCAAACATCTGCAGTATTCACTCCAGTCAGATCATCCATGCTGGAGTGAGAGTCTGCTTCTTCAAAATACTGCAATCAGAACGTTGCCTTGTTTAATACAGAAATTCTAGTACAATGGATATTTCCAAATATGAAGAGATCAGTAACAAAAGTAAGCATTTTCAATAAACTGTAACATTTTGCACATATCCACAATATTTGTTTGCTTTGAGAACAAAGAAGAATGGATGTGCAGTAACTATTTTGCACACCAATAGAAACATTACTAGTATAGAAAGCTCAACACTGATTACATTTGCATTTTTATATAAACATGATTTGCAGGCTATATTGAGTAATCCAATATTGACATGTCACATAATAATACTGAAAGACATTTATTGCCAATCAAGACAACTGATAAACATTGTGATATACTCTGGAGTCCAACAGATTAAAAAACAGAACTAGTTGCCAATAGAAGAATTGCCTACTTTTAGTACCGTCTCATATGGCATTTTTTTAAAAAGCTGCTGGGAGTGGTCATGATGATTCTTTCAGATGGTGGATCGATTCTGGTTCCAGAGTCAGTTCTGGTGGGTCACAGGCGGATCGGGGTTTGATGCATCTATGTGGATAGATAAAGCTGCTAGAACACAACAATAAAGAGAGAAGAAAATACAATGAAAAGTAATGCCAAACAGATTTTTAAAAACCTACCGTTTTTAATATCAAGATTTATGTGCCAAATCCCACCATTTAATCATTCCTGTTGCTACTAATTAATTTCCTTTCAACTATTAATTTCTTTTTAACCAGTCTGGGATGAGGGTGGAGGCAAACTACTAAAATAGTTTAAGTTTTTACAACAATATTTCATTGCCTGCTTGATTTTTTTTTTTAATGTAAACTTGCAAGCCACACTTCACTGATACGTTTTGCTCTCTCTGATCAATATATTCTGTCCAGTCAGTCAGTACACAAACATCAGTAAAACATCATTTTACTTGCAAAATGCAAGGGAAAAAATCAAATCATTCACAGTTCCTATGAATTAACTCACTCTAGAATAGCGTTTCTCAACCTCTGCATGCTGGCGGGAGGATTTAGGAGTTGAATCCCACACATTTTAAACTTGCAGAGTTAGGAAACACTGCTCTAGAGCTTTTGAAAATCACTTCTGAATTCACTCCAGAAACTCTGATAGTTACAGCAAGTCTTCTTGTTATTATACACTGTGGTAGTAAAACACACTAGTCAGACTTTTAGCTATACAATTTGGGATGAACACCCTTTTGAATGGTGTGAGAGTAAGAATGGATTTCCAGAAAAAAAAATGGCAGATTACAGGACCCAGGAGCATTATTCAGGTGACCCTGAGGACACAGATAAGCCCTCCAAGTGCTTCAATGACCCTCTAAAAGGATGCAAATGACCAGCTGTCTGCAAGGAGTATAAATCCTTCCATTCACCACTATCCTGTCAGAGCTGAAGAAGCTTCTTGGATGAGAAGAGAAACGGCTTCAAAAGAAAAAACCAGAAAGTCCAGTTGCCTCCTGAAAAAACACCTTTGGAACAACCATGACCTGGATGATTGAGAATCTCTACAGACTTTTAGTCAATATGTTCTTCCTTTATGTATTAATATATCCAGGGTTGTGCTTGTTTTGTGCCCAGTTGAAAAAAACTGGATTTTGTAACCAAAATAATCAAAATTCTCTGATGAAAACGATGAGGAACTATCTACAGTTTTCTCTGCTCCAAAGATCATTCAAAAACATCTACTGCGTGTAAAAAAGCAGGATAAGTCATTGAATCTACTTTATGAATAGTAATAGGAGTCAAACTAAAGACCATAAATATCTTCTAGGTAGTGTGGAACAATTTGTGCCAAGAGAATGAGGCAAGGTGGAAGAAACTCTTCAGGCTGTTGGTGAAGCAACCTAACCCATGCTCAGTGCCTATCCATATTACAGGAAAAAGACCTGAGAGAAACCAGCAATATAATTTTTTTAATCCATTGAGGAAAAAAAGTCAATGATAGGTCGAGATCTTACAGATGGAGATAAAGGACACTTACAAATTCAGTGTCTTCAAACTTCATCACTGAACAATGAACAAACACAAGTTCAACTCCTAGGTCTAATATTGCAAAGTACTTAGATAAACTCTCACTCTGGGCCCCACCAGCTGACACTTCCTGGGTACAATGGTACCCAGAGCATGTCCTTCTTGCTGATCAGTAGGGCAAGCATACACTGGGGAGGGAAGTTCCATAAGTAAAACAGTCCTAAGCTAGGAAGGGCTTAGCCTTAGCCTATCTCTTCTTGTCAGATCTTTACAGCCTGATGGCTCCATCTTAAAGGCCAGAAAGCTGGATTGCTGGGAAAGTTAGTCTCAACATGCTGAAGGTTAAAGGCTGGTTTGTTTGCAATAAAGCCAATCACAAATTGATGGTGAATGAGATAGCAGACTCTGGGGGCACACATTTCTGAAACCTGATCAGAAGAAGCCAAAAGTGTCTCCTTGTCTAAAATCTGATCAGCTGTGTAACAAACCCTCAAGATACTGAGGTGGGAGTGCCCATCTGTTTTGCTGGGATGCAGAGAAGTTTGAGATCTTATTGATATATCAGCCATCTTGCTGCCCAGCAGCCTTCCTCACCAGACTGCTGGAATCGGTCTCTGAACTGGTGTGGAGAAGTGCTATCTTCTGATGAGGGACGTCAACCTCCTATTTTGGAAACTGGCTCCAGTAAGGTCTGGGAGTTCATGGCCTCCAAGGCAATCATGAGTTTCTCAATCAAGAGTTAATAAAGATTGATAGTCATACATTAGACCACATCAGCAGATCTGGTGATGGAGGAATTTTCTATTTCCCCATGGCTATAGCCATTTATTTGAACAGGTGGCAGGTTTTTTTGCAGGAAACCACCCCAAAATGGCAGAAACTGGGGAAAAAATATCATGAATCATGGTCATGTGACCACAGAATGCTGCAACCAGTCATAAAGCTGACCCGTCATGTGACTGCAGGGAGCAGTGTGATCATTTATGATAGCCAGGTATGCTTTATGAGCCATAAAGCACCCAATCCATGATCATCGTAACTTCAAGCAGTTGTAAAATGACCCATCTTTTAGCAAGGAATACCTGTATCCAAGACATCCCAAAAAAAAAAAGGAAAAAATAGACAGGTCCATATAAATAGTATACCATTACATTCGATTAAGGTTTTAAAAGAGAGAGAATTGTAGATTGATGCTTTTCCTTCCACCACAGAATGAGGGCAGCATCTTCAGTAGACGGACTATTACTATCTAAATTCAGTCAAAATTCAGCAAAACTTTCCATAGATGGGGGAGGGAAAGGGTCTGTGACAGAGGAAGATTTGTTGCTGCATATTTAAGAAAGGAGCTAAATTCATCACAATGACAGGGCAGAGTGTTGGCAGAGATTTGAGCTATTTATTCTTTTAGGAAAATCCTAT
>JAEANM010010614.1:0-15710 GCA_017656035.1 Myanophis thanlyinensis
GGCTGCGTAAGCATTTCACTGCATATTGTACCATGTATGATTGTGCATGTGACAAATAAAATTTGAATTTGATTTGAATTTGAATCCAATTTGCTAATTAAAAAAGAATGAAAACATTTCTATCCAATAAGTTTTTAATTAAACTGACTGACTATGTACTCTCAAACTGATGTTGATTCTTAATGACTGCATAGATATTTTTTACAGACAATCTGTTCCTAACCTGGATTTTCAGATTTTTATAATAGTGTACTCATTACCAGTTATTCACAACTAAGTCCATCTATTTTGCTGGTTGTCATTCTCCTCTTTCCTTCTATCTTTGCTAGCCTTACAGCCTATTGCAGTGACTGAGTCACATGAGGAAATCACTAACAAATTCATAGTATCTGGCAACTATTTATGGCCTTGGAGTCAAGAATTAATTTCTCTGTTCTCTAATTTCATATTCAACCACTGAGTGATGGGTTTTGCATTGGCCATCTTGGAATGGAAACAATGATTAGAAGTTGCTAATTATCAAATTAATAGATGGACTTTAGTAGAAGTGCTTTTTCTCATGCTATTGTTATCACAGTCAATGTACTAAGACAATCTCTCTCTCTCTCTCTCTCTCTCCTCCTCCTCCTCTCTCACTCTTTCATGGACTCTGTACAGACATAAGGAACTGCTGATCAAAAAATTGGATTGATGGGATTATACCCAAAAGAAACTTTTTGTTTTCTAAATGACACAGGCAGTAATTGTTTCTCCTCATCCTTAAATATCATTGGAAACGCTACCATATCCTCAACGTGATATACAAAACAACTGATGTCATCCATTAGTCCTGTCACCCAATACGTAAAAGGAAAAAAGAAAAGAATCTCTCCTCCTA
Organism: Myanophis thanlyinensis; assembly: GCA_017656035.1. Lineage (NCBI taxonomy): Eukaryota > Metazoa > Chordata > Lepidosauria > Squamata > Homalopsidae > Myanophis > Myanophis thanlyinensis. The sequence continues at coordinate 878 of JAEANM010010614.1, forward strand.
TTCACTCACATGGTGATAACACAACAGCTCTGAACATACTAAATACTGTAGGGAGAAATTTTGGGTAGCAAATGCACAGCCACTGCCATTATAATTCTCAGAGATTTCAGACCATCTACCACTGAATTCAAAGCAAATACTATATGGGATCTCCTTTAATCCAGGTTAAAGTCGCAATGGCTTTGAAACCTGTGCAAAATGGGATCTGGGTGGGATTAAAACTGGTGCTTCTGTCACTGTGTCAGCGCAATTAGGTATAGCAGACAAAGAATCCACGTGAAGGTTAAAATTAATTTTATTGAGATTGGTTATAATATCAGAATCTTGCAAGTCTGATTGTGCTGTAAATTCCCACCACCCTGCTCTGGCACCTGTACACTTGTACCGAGTTAGAGTGTCTAAGCCACTTCTGAATATTGTACCTCAGGTTTTAAAAAAAATTTGGGCCCTTATTATTTGAGTAAGGATTTTTGCATATTTCTATCAAGATCATCTTCCTTATTCTCTACATTCTGCAACTTACGTTTTTTCCCTTAACATGTAATCCACCATATTCTTTATAAAATATTTCTGAGTTATCAGCTATGTAATAGGTTCAAAGTTTTTACTATGATAACTAGTTTTATGTCAAGACGAAAAATCTAGAACGCCTCACCACATGAAATTCAGCCACTTATTAGTTACAATTGAGTAAAAATAAAAGCAAAATGAAGTCACAACAACCATGTTAAGGTTCTTGCAAGAACTTGCATGAACCAGATGAGATTGTCACTTTCACTGATAATTAGCTGTATAGTATGACACAGCTGTCTACAGTATATTAAAAATAAATACCTTCTCTTAGCCCGTTTGGTTATTTCCTATTCCCTTCCTCATCATTGGTGGGTTTCTAAAAGTTTATGCTAGGGATGGAAATACAATTTAAACTGTATAAACTAACAAGACAACAGTACCTGTCCCAATCTATCTATTCTCTACTTTTCCTGAGAGCTCCAGCCTCTTATAAGAATTCAAAAATATTATGGGAACCCTTGTTTTATCTAAATAAAATTAAGATTTAATTAAATAGAATAGTAAAAGGAAAAAATCCTTAAACTTTCACAACACAGCTATGCCAGTGCCACCTGCTCATACAGACACACATCTTATAGCAGTAAAGCAAGAATAAAATCTGTGACAAATGTAAAACAAAAACAAAAAAAAAACCCAAACCCACAACATTTAAAATTAGGAAACCAGAGGCCCCAAATTCATTCATCCTTTAAACAGGCCATCAATTATCACCCATCTGCTTCCTGCAATATGTAAAAAAAATAACGTTCACCATCCTCAGTCAACCATATATTCTGTACAGATAGATGGAAAGCAAGCAAGAGACTGCAACGTTCCACGCCCCCCCCCCACAATCTTTTTCCAATATTATCTTACTACCTCCTACTTGTACTCTTAATCATTTAAAATTGCTTGTTGTCTGTTACATTTTCCTCGCCTGCTCTTTGAGCTAACATCATTATTTTATGAGCAAGACCTGCAGTATGTGAGCAAATTACTCATTCCATAAAGCATATCTTGGTGGACTATGAATAAAGAGGAATATCTTATTTATTTGTACCTAATAATGAATAATGTACTCTTCTTCTTCTTCTTTTGGCTGTTCCCGTTAGGGGTCGCCACAGCAAATCATCTGTTTCCACCTAACTCTATCCTCGGCATCCTCTACTCTCACCCCAGTTAACTTCATGTCCTCTTTTAGCATATCCATCCTCTTTGGCCTTCCTCTTGACCTCTTGCCTGGCAGTTCCATCTCCAACATCCTTCTACCAATGTAACCACTCTCCCTCCTCTGCACATGTCCAAACCATCTCAATCTGGCGTCTCTGACCTTGTCCCCAAACAGCCAACCTGAGCTGTCCCTCGGATGTGCTCATTCCTAATCCTGTCCATCCTGGTCACTCCTAAAGAGAACCTCAACATCCTCCATCTCTGCCTCTTGGCTTTTCCTCACTACCACAGTATAATGAATAATGTACATATTCATCAATTAATGATTATCTGCATATAAAAGCCTTTATAAAATGGAGTTTAAATATTAAGATTATCAAAGCTACTAGTTCTGATGTCTAATATGTGATCGCTTGTATTATATGAAGATACTCTAAGAACAAGCTTGGGAGGTGCTAGAACAGGGATGGGCAATTAATTTTCCCAAGGGACCACATGAGAAACTGGGGCTGTTGTGGAGGGCACAACAAGGGATGTAGGCATTGATGCATGCACATATGTAAATTTTAAAAAATAGCAGTCACCTTAAAAAAAAAGTAACGTAGTTGTATTGTGTGCATGGTGTATACTTATTTACATTTGATTTCTAATTTCCAATTGACCACATGCAGGCTAGCCAAAGAGCCAGAAAATGTTCAAGTATGTGTTAGAAGATTTGTATCTTTGTTAATATGAACTTTTCTCAAACATTTGGGTACAAAATGTAGAAAATAAAGAACATCATCACAGCATCTTGAACAATTCAGGCTAGATAGAAAGTCCATAATTGTTATTCCTCAAAAAATGTCCTGCAGCTATTTCACCTTATCCATGCTAATAGATAAGGAAAAAAATATGGGATAGATCCATGCACGAAGCTATAATAGAGGTGGGATAATTTCATAGTAAAAATTTTAAATTATCATAATCAAACATGCATAACTCAGATGGTTAGGTTATTATATACAAATTACATTATAACTTTAGACTGCAGCAGAACCAAAAAAGAAAAAAGAAAAGCGATGAAACCATGATTATATCAAATGAGAACATGAAACCATGATTATATCAAATGAGAACATCCATCATCAACACATCTTTTAAAGGAAAGACTCATCTTATTCACTCCTAAGTGATCAGACACAGGACTAGGCAACCATATAAGCAAGTGTTATTCACTCCCTAATGCCTCAGAAGATATAATCATATTCCTATAAACATCTTCTTGTTACCTTTTTCTTGATTTTTACTTTTTGCTTTCTTCCCCACAGATATTCACAACAGAGTCCACAGTAAGCATGAAATTTGCTTGTCATTTCATAGTGCTTTTGGAACAGAACAATCCTCAAAAGAAGATTATGTCAAAACCAGACTTTTCCCATTTTGAATTATGCTCCTTTGACAGACAGACATTTCATAAATACACAGTTCTGTCAATTTATGGTTTCTAATTATCAGTTGTCATTCTTTTCCCCATAGAATGCCTCCTTAGAATTTTCCTTTGGACCCCACATGATTCCTCAGACATCTGGGGAAAGAAAATTCAAAAGGCCTTTTTCCTTTTAAAAGAAAAGGTGGGACAATAATGAAAATTGGACATGTTACTGACCAGCAAGTTTGTAGGAGAAATTCCTTCCGCTCAAGGCTCTACTTCCACCCTGTTTCGTTTTGTTTTTTTTTAACTGGAGGGCAGAATTTCTCAGACAATAAACCATGCTCAGTCCTCACTGGGTTAATTTTGCTTTCCCCTCTTTAAGCTTTTTCCCTCTAAAACTTCTTTTGAGGGTTCTAGAATACATTTAGGTTTCCCATGTCAATGGATACCCCCTACCAGGATATGACTGCTGCTGTTTTGATTTCATGATTATGGTAGTCACAGAATGAAATTGGGACAACAATATTGGATGAATCACCACTGTGTTGGGATGGGGAAAGTGTCTGTCAAAAGGAGATGCTCCGAATTAAATCTCTTTAAAAGGGGTTGAAGCTGTAAAGTTATCAGAGACATATAGAGGATACATATGTAATTCGCTCTATGCAATTACAGGATCTCAGATTTTCTGGGTAAGGGATCAATTACAATAAAGATCCATTTTCCATTATAAACTGTAAATTACTATAAGATTTTTGAAGTAATTAACTCCAATTGAAGGGATTAGAATTGTATTTTTAAGTGGCTAAAACAGACTAAGGAAATGGCACAAAGTACCCTAGAGGGCAGCACTGTTGGAGCTATTTTGAAATGAATATTTTGAAAAGGCTGTGTAGTAATTTGTGAATTTTCTTATAAAAATATACATGTAAAGTACACGGAATGCTTCTTCCCAAGAATTTGTCTCCTCTAAAAGTCCCTAACTTTCATAATGAAAGCTGGCAGTCATTGCTAAGTAGATCTAGATTAGGCATATCATGACAATAAAAACAAAGCTGAATTTTCTTTGGCTATAACTTAGATTAATTTTAGAATGCAGGCAGCAATTATGCAACTGAAATTTGGCTAGATTACTTGGTCATAAAATTCTTACAGTATTTTTCAAAGGATACTGTAATAATCTTCACTGGCATTGTCTTCTTATAAATTTATAAATAAATTTATTTATTTTTTAATAAATAAATAAATAATTAAACAAACAAATAAATAAAATGCTGTTATTCTGGTGCATTTCTTCAGACACTGTTGAAGATTCTGTACTAAAGTCTAACTTTATCTTTATTTCTGCTCTATGATGGACCAGTCATCCAAAATTCAATTCATTGTAACACATGATTTACTTCCACATATACTGCTTGTACTTCCAGTCAACATCTATCTTCCAACTTTTTATCATTTTCAACATTTATAACCTGAGTTTTAATTCCATTCTTTAACTTATCACTATCATTCCCATACAAATCTCTAAAATACTCTTTCCATTAGTCCTTCATTCAATTTCATCTCAAATGTTTCATCACTTTTATTTCTAGAAACTTTCATTGTGCTGGAATTGTTTGTTTAGCTCTCTTTAGCCACTTCCAAAGTTTAAAAAAATCCATCAAAATCAATCTGCATTTTCTCTGCGTCTTTTAATTTTAATCTTTCATCGCCTCTCACATTCGTTATATTATAAAATATCTTATTTTTTGCAGCAATTATCTCATATATGTATTATATTTCATCTATACCCATTTTAAATTTATTATTCCACCAAGGATCTTTTATTCTTATCATTAATATTTATTAATATTAAAAACAGTTCTGTAGCATGTAATTCTTTTCACTCTGTTGCAAGTCATTTCCAGTTTGACTTTCTTTACATCCACTTTTCACGCATTCTGATGGGAAATTAATACTTTGCATAAAAGGATCGTCTCTCCCTTCAGAAGTTTTATTCTTATTCTAATATTTTAGAGTTTTCCTGTTCATTTTTCTTAAGATCTACTCTTGATATTATCAAATATATTCTATATTCAGAACTAATCATCATCTATATACAGTACTAATGGTTCTTCTATTATCACCATTTACAGTACTGTACTGTACATATCAGAAGAATCTAGATGACAACAATTGTACTTTCTGGTATACACTTTTTCTCTTAAATCCAACCTTAACTTTTTTGTGTGTACTAACTAACCTACTCATCAGAAAACTTTCCATTGTATCTTAGTTTCAGATGCCCTTCCTTCCTTCCTTCCTTCCTTCCTTCCCCTTCCTCTTTACCTACATTACTTATTCTACACTCCAAATTATAATCTTCAGTATTATTATATGGTTGTCATCAGATGGGCCCATAAATATTGACCACCACTAATCATTGTCACCTTAGTCAATCAAAGTTTTCATGTAACACGTTTTAGTAACATAAAGGATGTAAACCATCTTTACTTATATCATAACACGTTGCATTAACTATTAATGTTAAGGACAGTGCTGGTCAGTTTGGTATGCTTTACCAATATCCCACAAGCATAAACAAATCTTAATTGTACTACAAGTTATATCCCATGCTATTCCATGCAAGCTAGAATCTCTAGTCAGCAGATTACTTTGCATGCCAACATACTAAAACTTACTAACTAAAAGATATAAGCAGCATACTAATATACATTCAAATGTATTAATTTGTAAAATCTAGTGAATGAAGGTCATGATACTCCTTTCCATTAAAAAAACAAATCTGAGAGTATGAAGGCTGCCATGTTGACAACTAATCAGAGCAGCTATTTTGAAGAACTTCCTTACATAGGATTTTTGAACACATTTGACTTTTGTGTATCTTCTAAAGTTTAAAAACTCCATTGATAATCCTTCCAACATGTTAATAAAAGATGCTTGAAGTTCTTCAATGAATATCTGATGAAAGTCTTTTACTGATTGGAAATAAACACCTTTGTAAATATACAGGTGTCCTCAATTCTAGCATATATATGTATTAATATCAATTCCATCTGTTGGGGACCTTCTGAGAATTGAAACTTTTTTTAAAATAAATAGGCTTGATTCTCCAACAGTACTTTGGTTAACCTCCAGCCATTTATATTTAGGAATTCTCATTTCTGGTTTTGACAGGCCTGGCTTAGTAGATATTTCCATCAAGGGATGGAATCAATTAATTCAGCAGAAAACAAGATTCAGAAACTATGTATCTTGGTTACTTCAAAGTTATGATTTTTTAAGCCATTAATTTCTTTATTTGCTTATCATGCCACAAGACAGGAGGCACAGAAGAGTTACCCGGTAATTATACAAAAAATCAACACTAATCATCCATTACTGTTACACCTTCCTCTTGGAAACAAGTCTTAGTGACTAAACTAATGTATCTTAAACCTAGCAATTTAGCAATGTGTAGACTTCAATTCCTAGCATGGTGACTAAGGAATCTTCTTCTTCCCCACTGATAATTAACAAGGAGAGCGAACTGAGGCTGATATGGAGACCAACCTCTAAAGTTATGGAGTCCTGTAATCCAGAGATTTAGAGGTGGGGGTTACCTTCTCTAGAAATCAGGAAAGTGGGGCTCCTATAATGGATCTGAAAATTAGAATTGTTCTGATTGGCCATAATAAATTACTGCTTTATCCTACATACATTTATACCTGCAAGAAGATACTGTATGTTATATTACGTCACAATATCTTGCTTATAGTTCAATATAATAAAAAGGTGCAAATTGGTACCCAGGTTGCTCTTCTAGTATCCTGCATTATTTTGATTTAAAAGACCCAAGAGTCAAAAAGTCATAGCTGAAATAATAAATGACTTATTTTTCATCCTGGTAAAGGAAATACATCATGACCCATTGTGATACACTCACAGATGCTGTTTTCACAGGAAAGTTTAAAAATAACTGAATCAATCTGCCTTGCTACTAACATTAAAAAAAAGCACCTTGCCACAATTCATTGGTAAAGAAAAGACATGTTTTCAATACATTGAGTGAATTTAGAAGGAAACTGCATCTTAAGTGGAGAAACAAACAGAACCCCTAGTTAATTTTAAGAGAGGGAAACAAATTGGAAAAACATAATCTGACAAGGGTGTGAACAAACCAATTCCTCCTAGGAGGAAAATAGGCCACTGTTCTTTAACTCTAGAAACAGCATAAATTTGGATTGCATTTATACAGAATTCTTCTGGTTCTCCTGATAAAGTTTTCCAAAAATCAATGAGTACACATACTTCAAGATGAAAATCTAAACTCAAAGGGATGGAAATGAGCACCGCTAGATTTAATGGGGCTACTGAGACATACACAAGACAAGATTCTTCTGTGATGTTCAAACTATATTTATGTCCAGATTTCCTGCAAAACAAATTGAACTTGTCCTTATTGCAAGTTCTACTCATTCATCCTGGCTAGTTATCCATAATTGCAAGTTAAGCGTGATTAGTATTTAATATTCCTTTAATTGGTGTTTCTTTCCTGCAGGAGATTTTTTTTAGTTACTGGCTTCCTAGTATCATGGTCTCCTTTTACAGTGAAATATCACTGCCATGAAGAAATGAAAAGATTATGCAAAGTAGAGACACTAATTAACACCCGCCCCCCACTATATGCATATATAGAGAACTAAGTCAACTAATTAAGAAGTAAACAATCACTAATCAGGAGGCAATAAGATTGGCAAAATCCATATTGTAAACTTTTAATTCAAGAGTAGAGAATCTGTGCCTTAATTATGTAGTTGAAAGATAATTCTAATTGTCTTTCCCTGCTCAACAATCTGGCTGCCACTTCAGCTGTATTTGGAGACCTGATATAGTTCCCCTCCAAAGTTTCTATATATTTTTTTCCTTTGTTGTGCTTATTGCATATTACCACAAAACAGAAAAGAGCAACAAAGAAAGCTCAGGAATATAATCAATCTGGGTGACAATGTCATCTACATTATTTGGAAGAGGTAAATTATAGCAATTCCGGAGAAAAAGATTACTGTGGCAGCAGTACTATAAAAACATAAATTATGGACCAATATTTGAAAGTCTTCTGAAGAACCCTGTAATGAGTCTAAGCAACCTGCATTATGTCTGTCTGCAACTACTACTATTCTTGGAACTCTGAATCTCAAGATTCAACTATCTTAAAAAACCTGCCTAATCTTATTATCTGCCTCTCGAACAAAAGTAATTCCATTCTTTCCGCCTACCATTTCTATTAAGCACTGGAATAACAGGGCAGGGTGATGAAAACTGAGTCAGAACTGAAAAACAAACAAACAAACCCAGATATCTAACCATAAGGGAGATTTCTATTTTTGTTGTTGAGAGCAACAGCTTTTAAAACAACAGGTGCCTTGTAAAGTTGGGTCTGTGAGTGGGCCAGTTATGCCACTTCTTTCTATCAGATAAGGAAGTCTGGCAAATCTGCAAGACTTAGAACAAAAATATTACTATCATTTACTATGACAGAGAATCCAGGTAACATTTTTTCCATTTGTTGCCATTCCATGGTTTGTCACCAGAGCTATCATGTTTACATGAAATATATGTCCAGCAACTTTGCATGTTCTCTTCTTACTGGGAAAAAAACCATCATCATCAAATTTATTTTTGCAGTGTTGTCTGTAAATATCACTGGGGCCTTCTGGGTGAATGGGCACCCACCCTATCCTAAGACTCATTTGCCAGAAATTCTGGAAATTAAGTTGTCTTTCATTAACTAAAGGAATGGAGAACATAATCTGGCCCAAGGGCTTTATCGTCTCCTCCTAAACTTGCTGGACCAGACTGAAAGCTCTTCCACACCACAGCTTTAAGGTGCTTGACTGATTCCCATGCATAAACCAAATTCAAATTCAAATTTTATTTGTCACATGCACAGTCATACACAGTATGATATGTAGTGAAATGCGATTGCCCTTGGCCTTAGGATTTAGGAAAGCAAGGAGAGTAGACTGTAGAAGTATGGAGAGTAGGTTGGAAGTGAATGCTCGGATAGAGAAGGGAAGGAATAAGGTATAATACAATGTCAAAATACAATGTCCGTTATTTGGCAGCAATATCCATTCATGTGCAATGGTCAGAGGGATGTGTATGGCTGTTTTAGCCCTGGGTGTTGTCCTGGTTTAGGGACCATACTGCTTGTGGGAAAAAGCTTCTTCTCAGTCTTTCTCTGTTGGCTTTCAGGGAGCAGAAGCTCTTTCCTGACCGCATCATGGAGAACAGTCCATTGTTGGGGTGGCTGAGGTCTTTCACTATGTTCTTGGCTGTAGTCTGGCTTCACTTATTGTAGATGGCATGCAGTTCAGGGAGCTTGGTGCGGATGATGCACTCAGCTGAGCGCACCACCCTCTGCAGGGCTCGTCTGTCCTGCATGGTGCTGTTCCCAAACCAGGTTGTGATGTTTCCCATCAGGTGCAGGAGTAAAAGTTCCTGAGTACTTTGGAGGGCAGTTTAAAGTCTCAAGCGTTTGAGGTGATAGAGAAGCTGCCAAGCCTTTTTCACTGTGGTGTTGATGTGGCAGGACTTTGATTACATGGTTGCAGCTTTCATCTTTATACTTTTTTGACTCCCTCTGGATGCCGAAAGGTAGCAATATCAGACACAGAAGTACTAGAAAATCATGTTACCAATGTGTTTAATTAAAATGTACACTCAATTGCATTTTGACATACAATTTCATTAAACATCAATCATGTCCCTGCTTCCCTAAGAAAGGTGAGTTCTAAGATAACAGCATTATGTTTAATTTTCCCCAGATAATTAGTTTTACCATTCTTGCCACTTAGCCTAAAAGGGGAAGCTGGCAGAACTGCTGTCAATTTCATCTGATTACCAAAAGGCCCAAGCTCAGCTGATCCCACAAACACACATTAATCATTCCACCAGTGAACTTATACAAAAAATGAAAATGATCCAGCATTTAATTGGACCACCAGAGAAGCAAAAAAAGGGATGTAGAGCACTGTGAAGAGGTATATAAGGCTTCTTGCTATTGCTATTGGTCCCTAGTCCAGTTGTCAGTGGAGAAAGAAACCTCTTTCTCTGTAAAGAAGAATGGGAATACTTCTGACTTTTCATTCTGTGAAAAATAAATTTTTTATATTTAGACAGAATTGTAAACAAAATTGTTTGTCTCTGATTTACTGCTGATCAGAAGTAACAGCAATACTACTTAGAGTTATATACCATATTTTTCGGTGTATAAGATGCACCAGAGTATAAGATGCACTTAGATTTTGGAAGATGAAAATAAAAAAAAAAAAGTTGTATTTGGAAAGGATAGGTGGCTTGCCTATTAAAATTAGCAAAATTAGCAAAATAAAAGAGAATACACTCAAAACTGATGTGTGTAATTATCAAAGAGAAGCTTATACCCCATGTCCATTTTCTTCTTATTCAAACTATTATGCTGTCTACAGCTTATATATCATACTGCTACCATAAATCTTGGAAATTTGGTAAGTATACAGCTAATTAACCAAACTTTACAATTACAATCATTATGAGAACAAATATGACATCATCTCTTCTCAGTAGTGCTTGCAGACTTAGGTAGGATCTACAAGTTTCTCAAAATGGAAAAAAAACTTCATTTAAAAATAGGCATTTGGTGACATAGAAAATACTCAAAACTGTAAATGCTGGAAGGCCATAAAGGTTGAGTGATTCTTGGAAGAAAATAAGAAGAGTGAAAGAGAATAATGAAGATTATTGCCTCTGTGCGCAGGGGAGAGGGAATATAAGACACATGGGGGGGGGGGCTGGGAGGCCAAAAAACGGATGAAAAATGGGCCTTTTTTAGCCTCCCAACATCCCCCCAGGTGTCTTGTATTCCCTCCCCTACAGCCCCCAGAGGCATTTTGCAGGGCTCTAGAAGTCTCTACAGGGCCCATTTTCACCAAAAACCAGCCCCTTTTTTTGTCTATTTTTTTGCAAAAATGAGCACTGTGGCGGCTTCTGGAGCCCTGCAAAATGCCTCTGGGGGCTGGGGGGAGGGAATACAAGACGCTTGGGTGGGTTGGGAAGCTAAAAATGGCGCATTTTTCACCCATTCTTTGGCCTCCCAACCCCCCCCCCCAGGTATCTTCTATTCCCTCCCCCCAGCCCCCAGTGGCATTTTGCAGGGCTCCAGAAGCCTCCGCATGGCTTATTTTCAGCAAAAAACAGCCCGTTTTCATCCATTTTTTGGTGAAAATGAGCCCTTGCAGAAGCTTCTGAAGCCCTGCAAAATGCCTCTGGGGGGTGGGGGAAGGAACGTTTTCAATGGCTGTATTCAATGTATAAGACGCACCACAATTTTCACCCACTTTTAGGGGGTGGAAAAGTGTGTCTTCTATACCGAAAAATACGGTACTTACTTGAGATTACAGTTGTTGGCTCTGTGGCTAGATTGGACAAGTGCTCTTCTTGTCTTTCCTATTACTTAAAACTGATTTTATGCAGCAATAAAATATGATATATTCTCAGGAGTTATACTGTATTTTTCAGTGTATAAGATGCACTCCCCCCCAAAAGTGGGTGAAAATTGTGGTGCATCTTATACACCAAATACAGCCGTTTGGGGCCTCCTGAGCCTCCCCCGCGCATCCCGTTTTCACAAAAAATGGGCACATTCTGCCCTCTCAACCCCCCTGCATGTCTTGTATTCCCTCTCCCTAGCCCCCAGAAGCATTTTGCAGGCTTCCAGAAGCCCCTGGGTGATCCATTTTTGCCAAAAATTGGACTGTTTTTTGGCTAAAATGGGACATTCAGGGGGTTCTGGATGGCTGCAAAATGCTTCTGGGGGCTAGGGAGAGGGAATACAAGATGCACAGGGGGTACCCATTTTTGGATAAAACAGGCCACGTAGGGGGTTCTGGACAGCTGCAAAATGCTTCTGAAGGTTGGGGAGAGGGAATACAAGATGTGCAGGGGGGTTGGGAGGCCAAAAACGTGCCCATTTTTGCCAAACATGGGCCCTTTGTTTTTGTGAAAACGGGCCACATAAAAGGTTCTACAGACCTGCAAAGTACTTCTGTGGGCCAAGGAGGGGAAAAACAAGATGTGCAGAGGCCAAAAACTTTTTTTCCTTGTTTTCCTCTTCTAAATCTGGGCATGTCTTATACTCCGGTGCGTCTTATACACTGAAAAATACGGTATATATTCTCCTGATATATACAGTTCTGATATGTTACATTTTGAAAAACAAGATCTGGTATCTTAACTCTAATTGCCAATGTTTCAATGTTGATAATTACCAAACACCAGAATGTGCTATAGTCTCAAACAGGAACCTGTCACTTTATATATGCCATATAAAAAGCCATTCAATTTTCAATTACTTTCAATTGAAGAAAAGGAATTTGAACCTGTTCCCTGCCATAAGTCAATGATCCTCTTTAACTTGGATTAGTGATAATACAGTGAAGCCTCAATGCAATGGGCTTGAGATGCAACAGATAAAATTTCCATGGTGCTAATTTGCCTAATGTTATTTGCCTGATGGCATAACTACAGATGATATACCCTTCAATTTAATAAACCTTTTCTTTCCAATTTGTGGTTTAAATCAAGGTTTCATTATATTTGCTATTCAGACCAGATCTTTACAGAGTACCAGAAATATTTTGTGTATGTCACTCCCAATTCTCTACTTGAATGACTAGCCAGCACCATTACTTTTCCACTTTCCCTATTTTTTGTTTTACAGCTTCCTCCTTTATTTGTTTCTCTGAAATGGCTTTTTCAGCTTCTCTGACTTCCTATCTTGGGCTCTGGCTTGAAATTAGCTATTCTATATTTTAGTTTACATCACACTGTTTCTATTGCTTTCTCGGCCCTGCCATGGAACCTCATCCATCGTTTCAACCAAACTCTGCAGGGGTTGCTGCATTTAGCATTCTATATACTTTGTTACCAACAATTAAAATCACACCTTTTCAGTTTAATCCATCGCACTAAAGGCAGCAAAAGAAAGTATAGAATTTATATATTTATTCATTAGCAGGCAGCATATATTTATGGTAAAATACTTTGAAAAACTTGGATTCAGCTTTCCATTCTTGAGTCTTTTAACATAAAATGTGTAATAGCTTTTTTTAATCAACTAGAAGCTACTAAAAGTAGAACTAAAATCAATTTTTTAAAAATATAAAATTATATTAACCAATCAATGCTCTTCCATCAAAACTCTTTATGTAACATATTCATAATTCATTCTTTACTGATTGATCCCTTAATTTTTAAATGCAGTTGGCCCAATTGCCATGTTTATTAAGCAGATGTGCATCTGTTCACATGGTTTTATTCTCTTAGGCTGTTATATTTTTAATACCTACAAACGTATTTTTAATAAACTAAATTATTTCTGCTTTTCTAATGCTTCTACATTTTCAAAGTATTTTATCAGTACCATAAATATATGCTGCCTTCTAATGAATAAATATATAAATTTTCATACTTTCTTTTGCTGCCTTTAGTGTGATGGGTTAAACTGAAAACGTGTGATTTTAATTATTGGTAACAAAGTATATAGAATACTAAAGGCAGTAGCCCCTTGTTTGCAGGCTCACCCTATTTTACTACCTCTTGCTAGTCCAAGTTAAGCTATTATCAAATCATTACTAATTTGACTCTTGAACAATCTCACTAAGATTGAGGCATATAGGTCTCTTTTCTACAGTTATGCTGTATAGAAGGAAGGCCAGAACAATTCTTGGGGAACAAATCTCGACTTTTTTCATCCCTCCTCATGTTTATATATCTCTAGGGGTGTAACTGTAGAGAGACACTTCAATTATTTCCTTTATTTTTTCTTAAAGTGACAAATAAGCCTACTAAAAATAACAATGCCATTAAAAAATGAGAGTTCAGTGAGATTCCCCACCCCATCCCAAATAGGAAGAGAAAGTTACATCTGAACAATGTAGAGATTCTGTTTAAGAATCACATCAGAATTATTATTCATTTGTAATTTCCCCAACGCAGATGGAAAAAAAAAAAAAGAGGGAAAGAGAAAATCACCAGAACTGCAAGCAGAAAACAGTATTAAGTTTGGGCAGAGTTCAGCCTATTTTGTAATCAGTTGCCCTCCCAGGTCTGCAAGGACTCCTTGATTTTCCCCTGCATATAAATTTACTACTACCGGTAGTGGTAGAAATGTTTCACTATGCCTAATATACAAGCTACAAATATTTCTGAGTGAGTCTGATCTAGCTACAACAATGAGGGGTCCTTGGTGCTCTCTGAGCTTAGTTGTTTCCTTGCAGACATTTCATTATCCAAACTAGGTAACATCATTAGTGCTAGGGTAGTAAATAGTAAGGAGCGGGGCTTGCTCTCAATTTATATAGTAGAATAAACCCCACTCTTTACTTACACTGATGATGTTACCTAGTTTGGGTAATGAAACGTCTGCAAGGAAACAATTAAGCTTAGAGAGCACCAGGGATTCTTTATTTCAACCCCAACTTAGAAATATTTCCCTTTATTGGTTTAGCAACAATTTTCTACACAATCATGATTAGACTATGGCAGTGTGGTCTATGCAGAAGCAACCAGAAGTTCCACTCGAAAAATTGCAGAGGTTAGGCCAGGGGTGGGCAATTATGGCTCTTTCATGACTCGTGGACTTCAACTCCCAGAATTCCTGAGCCAGCCATGCTGGCT
>JAEANM010010615.1:0-15709 GCA_017656035.1 Myanophis thanlyinensis
ATAGAATAGAATAGAATAGAATAGAATTATTTATTGGACAAGTGTGATTGGACACACAAGGAATTTGTCTTCAGTACATAAGCTCTCAGTGTACATAAAAGCTATAAGTGATAAATCATGATAAAATACATAGTCATCATAAAAATATATTCATCATAAATCATAAGATACAACACTTAGTGATAATTATAGGATACTAAGTAAGCAATCAACACAAATCATACTAGGAAACTAAATAAAAGTGTCTTAGATCTGGTAGAGAGTTAAGAGACTGTTGTATCCTTGAAATGTTTCTTCTGTTGTGATCCAATTTTATTCCCCCATCAGATTCAGTCTGGATGCATCAGAGCTAGGGAGTGATCCAGAAAGGGAGGAAGAAAAGGAGAAGAGTCTCCCTGATTTCTCCCCAACTCTGTCTTGGTCAGGAGTAGAAGCTTGGAGTGGTAGCAGTGTGATCAAAGTGGAAGATGAGCTTTTGTGCCAAAACCTGGGCCGTGTGGAGAAGCCTAGGAATGTGGTGAGTCTTGGCTATTTTGTTCGCTGCCCTGCATTATGGAGTGGATGTGGCACTCACCTTACTTGGCGATGAGGGCACGGACAGATTAGCAGTTTGTTTCAATCAGCTGCTTCTAGTGCCTCCTGGTCCTCTAAAAATCCCCAAAGCTAGTTAACACCACAGCCTGAGGTTTTACCAAAGTACTTTTATGTGTCTGAGGTAACTCAGACCTGGTAACATAACCATCAAAATAAGATACTAAAATTTAATGCAAAAAAGTCCTAGGTATAACCTTCCGCCTCTCCAGATAAGGATTAGTTAGCAAGTAACAAACGTCCTTTGCCTGTCTAATATGTAAAAGTGCTGTCCATGGAAAAGACAATCCAGGCTAAGTAGTGTGATGCCCTGATCTGTGGAACAGTTAGCAATTTTTAATTCAGATTTCATTTTCTCCCAGCATTGGAAAGTTGTAGGGTGGTACAAAATAAAAACAGAACAACTAAACAAAACAGAAAAAAAAACATAACTAAAAAAAACAGAACAAAAAACTAAAAAAAACCAACAGCTGGCTCTTGACAAGCTTGAACACTGGGCCCTATCTAACAAAATGAAATTCAAGGTACACAAAAGTAAAGTTTTACACTTAGGCAAGAAAAACCAAAAGTATCCATATACATTGGGAGAAACCAGGCTTAATAGCAGTAATGTAACTGTAAGAGGGATGTTGGAATCTTATTGGACAACCAATTAAATATGAGCTAATAGTGTGCGGTGGCAGCTAAAAAAGCCAATTCAATCTTAAATTGCATTAACAGAGGGATACAATCAAGATCAAGTGAGATACTAATACCACTCTAAAGCCTTAGTAAGATCACACCTAGAATACATGCATCCAGTTTTGGTCACCACACTATAAAAAAGATGTTGAGATGCTAGAAAAAGTGCAGAGAAGAGCAACCAAGGTGATTAGGGGACTGGAGGCTAAAACATACGATGATCGGTTGCAGGAACTGGGCATGGCTAGTCTAGCGAAGAGAAGGACCAGGGGAGACATCATAGCAGTGTTCCAATATTTCAGGGGCTGCCATAGAGAGGAAGGGGTCAAGCTATTTTCCAAGGCACATGAAGGCCAGACAAGGAATAATGGATGGAAACTGAACAAGGAGAGATTCAACCTGGAAATAAGGAGAAATTTTCTGACAGTGAGAACAATCAATCAATGGAACAGAAGTTGTGGGAACTTCATCATTGGAAGCTTTTAAGAAGAGACTGGACTGCCATCTGTCAGAAATGCTGTAGGGTCTCCTGCTTGGGCAGAGGCTTGGACTAGATGACCTACAAGATACCTTCCAACTCCCTAAATTAATCTGTTAACACAATATTATAAACCAAACCAATTAGACCTCAGTGTTTTTAACATGAAAGGAACCAATCAACACGGATACATTTAAAACAATACCCTGAAATAGAACCAAATGTATGTAATTTAAAACTATGGTTAATCTGGTCTGGAGTAGCTGCAGAAATATAGCAAGAAACAGAAGATGAATCCATAAGGATTCTAACTAAATTGTGGCAGCTAATTTGGAGATTGGCACAGTGGAAGAAGTCACTCTATATATCAATATCAAAGAAAGGTATTTAATAGGGTGTGAAAACTCTCATACCATTTCATGTGCCAGCCAAATAAAGCCTTAGAATAATCCAATGCAGATTAGAACTGTACATGGAAATGGAGATGCTACATGTCCAAGCTGGCTTTAGAAAAGTTTGATATTATTGTTAATGCCCCTAGATAATTAAGCAAATTAAAGAATACTAAAAATTCACTCCAGTAGGATTCTAACACCAATTTCAGGAGAATATAAGCAAGAAAATTGTATTTCTCTAGGTCAGTGATGGCAAACCTTTTACTTACCGAGTGCCAAAAAGTACGTGCTTTGCATGTACCATCCACACTTGCGTGCGGCTCCTCCACATGCGCTGCATGTGCAACTGCACCATCTGCACATGCATGTAGGTTTTGCATGTGCAATGCATGCACACTACGCGCAGGCACTCCCACACATTATATGTGCATGCACAGGAGATCTCCGAAGACCCACTGGAGTTCCTGCTGCAATCATGCGCAGGCACAGCGGAGGCCTAAAGACCAGCTGGGTCTCTGCAATTGCGCATGCATGCATGCGCAATTGTATGTGCATGCTCAGCTGGAGGTAGTTGGCCAACAGCTTGTGTGCCCAGTAAAATGGCTCTGTTTGCCACCTGTGGCACCTGTGCCGTAGGTTTGTCATCATGGCTCTAGGTTCTCTTGGTGGGCTTCTCATTCAGACAGTTCCATGGTGGAAACAAGGCTAAGTAGGTTTAGCATACTGTTACTATGTTCTTAATGAAAATATGTTCAGGGTTAAAGAGAGCAGTGCTAATTGGTTGCTCTCTCTCTTTTAGGATAGTGACAACAGTGGGAAGTGGCTGAGGTCTACTTCTATCTCATGTTCCTGTGGCAATGTCCGTTCTCAACACATATCCCAAAGCCTGGAAGCCCCACTTCCAATCTCAGCGGGTTAGTAGCCCTTTTCAATTGCTAGTTAACAGGTTTTCTGTAAAAGAGAGATGCTATCAGATGCAAACAATATGATGGGAATATTGCTCTTGTATTTAGTATCTCAGGAACATATTGACTATTATATTTTTAGAGAATAAAAGAATTTAAAACTTGTCTAACTGTATAGCTGAAGAATTTACATCTTGTACAAAGCATGGAAGCCTTCCAGCAGAGGCACATCTCTTATGTCACCCCAAGATGGTGCCAGTGAGGTAGGCAGCCATCGTGACTTCTCCGACCCTCTTTTTATTTGTTTTAGGGTTTTTTTTCTAACCAAATTTAATTATAATTTAATCATAATTTAAGTAACTTTTAAACAACCCTTAAGCAACACCTAAGCAACCACTAAGCCATGTTTAAGCAATCTGAACCGGCTGAGGTGTGGCCTGTGAGGAGAATGAAGGACAGAAGTACAGCTAGAGAAGATGGCGCTGGGACGACAGGCTCCAGAGACCAGGGCAGGCTGGAGGGCAGAGAGGAGGCCTTGAGGAAGAGGAGGAGGAGGCCTTGAGAAGCCGCTGAGACGCTGAGGCGGAGGACCCGAGAAATCACTGAGGCGGAGGCTGTGAGAGACTCTGAGGTGAAGGTAGTAGCCTCGAAAACAGCTGAGGACTGAGAGGGCCAAGACCTGCTGTGGAGATCTGGGATGGGGGCGCTGGATGGACACTGGTCATAACAGCAGACATTGTGTTTCATCTCTGTTCTTCTCCTTCTCTCGCTACTTATGTTCACTTCCCTCTTACTGCTCCCTATCCCTATCCTTATCCCTATCCTTCCTGCAAACTATTCCTCTTGCTTTCCTTGATTTTGCAGTCACATAAGCATTTCACTGCATGTCATATGTGTCATGTATGTGACAAATAAAACTTGAACTTGAACTTAACCCAGAGCTGTCAATCTTAGGAACAGGATCGATGGACTTTTAGAAATGATTAAACTATAGAAATAATTTTAGGGAAGAAGCAAATTTAAAATTGAACACTGTCCATGCTTTGTACAAGATGTAGATTCTTCGGCTATAGAACAAGTTTTAAATTCTTTTATTCTCTAAAAAAAGAACAGTCAATATGTTCCTGAGATATTAAGTACAGTTTTATGTCTGTCTACTGGTGAGAGTTCATATCTCACTGTGATCACTGCATAAAAATATTAGAAAAATATATTTTAAAGAATGAACTTAGAATATAAATGTTCCTACAAAAGGTAAGGCAGTAGTCACTTGTATTTCATTTTTAACTTATTCAGAAATATTTTACACTACATTTGAGGGGGCTGCAACCAAAAGAGGAAACTTTTTTGTCTGCTTTTGTCTTTGACAATGGGGCAAATGTCACACTTTGCTTGCTTCCAGCTTCTTTGGGAGAGTAGATAAGTTCATATGCAGCTATTGTGGGGTTTGGCTTTAGCTTAGTGTGATATTTGAACCGACACATAATAGTTTAATGTTATGTATGAACCAGAGCCCCGTGGTTTATTTAAAAAAAAATATTTAAGAATTCCTGGTACAATGTGGAAAGCTAGAGAATTGAAGAATGATTATAAGGTTCTTTCATTTTCAAAATTGCATTTTAGGGATTGCGCCACCTGTGTTGGATATGATTCAAAAGGACCATGTAGCCCCAGAACAAGTGTAAGTGCCCTTGAAAACCTACCTCTCTTCTATCTGTAATCTAAAAAAAATCCTGTTCATTGTTCTGACATTTTATCCTGTCTGGGGATATTGTGTTTAATTGATAATTTAAGAAACATTTTCTACTTGAGTTGAATCCTGGGTATTTTTTACATGTTTTTTGGATTGACACCCTTTGGGGAGAAATCTTTTTGGTAGAAATTAAAAATAGATGGAAAACATTCTTAGTTGTTTGTTTACATTCTGGAGCTCTAGGAAGAAGATGGCATTTGGGAAATGGGAACATTTTAGTAGCATTGATTCCTGCTTGAAGCAGCTCTTTAGCAGACAGCTAGGGAACTGCTCCTACAAGTATATCTGATTTAATTACATTTTCTAACAGGTTAATGGTTCAGGAGGTGCTGAAGGAGCTAGCACAGTATCATAGGTAAGTGTTGAAAATTATCATCCCAAAGGAGCATCTATTATCCCCTTTACATAATTATTGCCTGGTAGATCCAGAGTGGCTACTAAAGGTGATAGAATATTCCTGGAAAAATATAGAAAGACATTCAAATTATCTTAATAGAGAGGGTCAGCAAAAATAGGCTATTCTGGAATTTTTTTAACAACATATTTGGCTAGGTATCTTTTTTTATTTCCAAGCGGTAGATTGGAAGACTGGTATCTAAAAGTTTTGGACTCAAGGCGGTTATAGTACTGCATTTTACCAACTCTTCCTTTTAAAAATACTGTTTGTATTAATTAATTATATTTAGGAACTCCCATCTCCTTCACAGAGGGACTGAGCGGCATATGAATAAAACATTAAAAGCATAAAAACGGTATATAAAATTTTAAAGAGGGAAGGGATAATAAACATTAATGAAAAGGTTGGGGGTGGGGAAGGCTTTCAGGGAGTTAAACCACCTCATGGCTGCGTGCTCCTCTCTGCACCCCAAACAACCTCACAGAGCCATGTTTTCACACCTTTCTGGAAGGCAGGGAGAGTGTGATACAGGGTGGGGCAATAGTAGAGAAAACTTACTTTCTTTCTGGACCCCACCAGTCAGAATTAATGTCATTGTATCATGACATTAAGTGACAGAAGAATAGAAAAACGATGGTGGTTTCTACGTTATTGAATATCCTCACTGTAATTTAGATCAGCAGTTTGCTGCATCAGTATATTAACCTTTTAGATTGCTTCTATTACAATGCCTTTTTTTTGTTACTGTGTTTCCTTGCCAGTGCTAAACAGGTGTTGTACTCACCTGAAGGTAAAAATGAAACCCAGCAAAACTTGACCTGGTTTGAATTCCTGTCTAATGAGTAAGTTACCTCTGCATTTATGTGCATCATGTTACATTTTTGTCCCTGACTGCTGTGATACAACAGGAATCAGGTGTAGCGTTGATTATACAGCCTGGAATTGAGAGCATAAGCCGTTGTCATCAGTCAACACATGAGAAGACCCAATTTTTTTTGACAGTTTTTGTGGCGATTATTATGCCAACAATGCAGTCATTAAGGGAATCCATTTTCCTTAATGGGTGTTTTCTGGAAATCAGAAGTAAATGTCAAAACCAACAAAAACATGTCGTAAACCAGGATCACATGACACAGGACATTGCAAATACAGTAGTCATAAAAGTGAGCTGGTTGTCAAGTACTCCAAATGCATTTACACAATGCTGGGGGAGGGGTTGCAGCCATCATAACTTCAAAAATGGATTTTAAGTAGCTCTGGGGAGGTCTGTTGCAACTTCAAATGGTAGTTAACCAACCAGTCATAAATCAAGAATTACTTGCACAATGATAGTGCTCATGGAAATATGGGAGCAGTTCTGTATCTTTGCATTTCTTCGGTATAAGATTGAGAAGATTGTATAGTGATTAAAGTGGTGAAATAGAAATCAGGAGACAATGAGTTCTAGTTCCATCTTAGCCATGAAAGCTAGCTGAGTAATTTTGGGCCAGTTACTCTCTCTCTCTCAACCTGATCCACCTCACAGGGTTGTTGTGAGGCAGGAGGAAGCAGAATCTTGTATGCTCAACACCTTGAGTTATTTATAAACACAATAAAGGTGGGATATGTCAGGCTCAGGATAGATTTCTGCAGCTCTGCTGGTTACCTACTTTATACATGTAGTCATCAACTTACAAGAGTTCATTTAGTGACCATTCAAAGTTACAATGGCACTGAAAAATGTGACTTATGACCCTTTTCCAGAGTTACATTTGCAGCATCCCCATGATCACATGATCAAAATGTTGATGCTTGGCAACTGGTTCATATTTACGACTGTTGCTATGTGATCATCTTTTGTGACTTTCTGATAAGCAAAGTCAATGGGGAAGCCAGATTCACTTAACAACTGGGTTACAAACTTATCAACTGCAGTGATTCACTTAACAACTGTTGCAAGAAAGGTTGTAAAGTGGGGCAAAACATTGAAAAATATCTCATTTAACAACAGAAAGTTAGGGCTCGGTGGTGTCCATAAGCTGAGGACTACCTATAGTTTTGGCACCAACTTAAAGACTTATTTCCTAAGGCCCTTTTTAGATGTTTTAGTTTTAGACAGATATTTCTCCTTCTTTCAGCTGTTCCCGTTAGGGGTCACCACAGTGAATCAACTGCCTTCACCCAAATCAGATATTTAGCACTCCTGATTAATTTGGTTTTCTCTGCCTGTCATATTTATCAGTTAAAATATAGAGTATTTATATTCTGTTAACTATTCTGGAAGCTTTTTGAATGGAAGACATAGAAATGAAATAATCTAAAATAGATTCCCTGTGGTTAAATTTATTTTATTTCCTTCTTTTCATCCTTACCTACGACAGGTGTGAAGAGAGTCCAAGGAATGACAAAACTGAAAAGGGCACTAAAGTGAAGCGCCGGCTGAGCAATCTGCGCAATCGTGTCACCGGCTCATGGCAGAAGGAGAAGGTGAGAGGATTGTATATAAACCATTTGACACAATGAAACATACGGTTTTATATCAGAAGTTGATAATGGAGGTGTCATGGGGAAGAAGAATTAAGTAGGAATTAAGCCTCCAAGGAAGAGCATGTATTTTCTTTACAGAATGTCTCAGATTCAATCCTGTAACTTGCATTAGAACAATCAAATAAAAAGCATAGAAAAATCTCTCTGTTGTGGCCCTAGAGAGATCAAAGGGAAAAATACAAATATTCTAAAAGAAGCAAAATAATGTTCCAAGAACTGAATTGGAAAGGAATATATTGTGAATGGACTTTTGATGGTATTTGGTTGTACAAAATCTTGACATTGTGGCATTTTCTGTTCTCTTAGGGTAAGAATAAAGATCGGGAAAAGGAGGCTGTGGAGGCAAAGGAACGAACACAGGCACTGCATGGGCATGAACTAGCACTGGGGTCCTTCTCTAATGGTACCTGTTGTTCTCTCTGTGGCAAAATCCTGCTGAACAAAACAGGGCTACAATGCCTGAGTGAGTAGCTCCCTCCTGGGTCACAGTGTGAGAGTCTGTCTGTCTCCTGGCTAGCTTGGTTTTACATTCTCTGCTAAGAGAGTTTCTCAGTTCTCCTTCCTTCCTCTTCCACTGCACTATCTCAGATGTCATCCCATCTCTGTACAGGTAGTCCTTGACTTACAACCACAATTGAGCCCAAAATTTCTGTTGTTAAGTGAGGCACTTGTTGAGTGAGTTTTGCCCCATATTATGACCTTGCTTGTCACAATTATTAAATGAATCGCTTGATATGTGTCAGTGTGTGCACAGCTTTACGTGAGACAACCCAGGAGCAATAACAGCAAATAGAGGTTTGTAATAAATAGTGGTTTTATCTACAAAAGAATATATACATACATGTACTATAGGCAGAGGTCAAACTATCAGCAATTATAGCAGGGAAGAACACATGGTGAGAAAGAGAGACGCCCTCTTTTTATTATACAAACTCTTAAAGGGATAACAGCCAAAAATCTTGCTGACTCATTCCCATCATTGCATTGCTGGTCAGCTCTTAAATCAATACCCTGACAATATGTTAGTAACCTGGTTGTTAGTGACTCTGCTTCCTCATTGACTTTGCTTGTCAGAAGGTTGCAAAAAGGGATCATAAGGGGACACAGAATAGTATAAACAGTATAAACCAGTTGCCAAACATCTAAATTTTGATTGCATGATCATGGGGATGCTGTAACTGAAAAAACGGTCATAAGTCATTTTTTTAGTGCCACTGTAATTTGAACAGTCACTAAATGAACTGCTCTAAATCAAGGACTACCTGTACTTAAGGTGGCCACTTCCTATTCTGACATTACTCTGAACTGAAAGCATTTTTAATATTTAGTACACAGTTTATGGTTATGTGCATACACCTGCTTTGTTCATCTGCAGGAAAACTTGTTCTATATTCATTAATGTTTAGCTGTTGACTAAATTATGCTAAATGCCTTTTCTATCTATAAACTATGCTTCAGTCCTAACTGTGGGGTGCCATTCAACATTTCCTGAATGATTATCTGATACAAATAATCACTGACTCCTTAAATACAATTCTGCTGCAGGCAAAACATAACAACTAGTAAAACTTTTTGAATTTATTTTAAATAATATTCTAGTCAACTACAACAATATATCATAGTATTTCCTTTTAATTTTGCTTTGTTTTCTGTTTAGGCTACAAATAATGTAGGCAAGAAAGTTAAACGATAATAATACCATGTAAAAGTGCATGCAAATCCAATCTTGAGAAATACCTTCTGCATGAAAATCAGACTGCAATATCATTAACTATGATTAATAAAAATAATTAACATAGTAATGACAAGCAGTAATCTCTTAGTAGTGAATTAGAATAGCATACTGCAGTAGTAGTATAATTGCCTCAATTACATGAAGCAACAAAAGCAACTAAGTCATTTTAAAGATTATCACGTTTTGATGGAAATTGTGTTCCTATTACGAGACATGCATATTATCATCTTCAGTTAGGCAAAGTAAGTAAATAATGGTTAGTTATGCAGCCCAAAAACCTCAATTTTACATCTATGATTTTACACATTACTTGTTTTACTTTTTAAAGTACTACTCTTTATATTACTTATATTATTTTATATTATATTACTTATTTATATTATATTTATATTACTTATATTATACTATTAAAATTTCCTTTCTTTAAATTTCCTTCTTTCATGAGGGAAGGTTCTCATCAGACCCCCAACAAAGCCATCAAGCCCTTTCTCTGTCCTCTTGAGCAAGTTACATGTCATGCTTTGCTCCCCAAAAATCTCATGTGATGGAAACTGGAGAGCTAAAAAAAGATCTGAAAGGAGAAATTAAACCATATGTACATTTATTTCGTTATCTTCGATGTCACAAAAAAAACCCCACGGAAAAATAGCTTTCCTTCTTCTAAAGGTGCCCGACTTTAAAAAACGAATGACTGGTGGATACTTAAAATACTTAAAATAAATGTTTAGCCTTTAATGATAAATTACACGGATTCAGTATTATCATTTTAGCCACAGAAGGGGGGGGGAACCCCCCCACAAGACTAGGCAGACGCGGTTGCCAGGGCAACCAGCTTTTAGACCAGACGGGTAGGGAATCGCTATCTCGCGTGATCACGCAGAACTCCAAATCTTTCGCCTGAAAGGGGCGGGGCTGGGAGTTGAGCCAGAAGGCGGGGAGTTTAAAAAGACTCGCTTCATTTCGGAAAGCCTCGCTTGAGATCTCGCGAGATCTTTTAGGCTGAGGCGGAGCCCAGCAGGTAACTTTCTACCTTTTACCATCGCGGGATTTGGCGTTCTCACGCCGCCCGAGATGTGCCGTGAGGCTGTTCTTCTCTTCTTGTTTCATCCCAGCAACAGCCTTCCCACCCCTCCCCCTCCCCTCGAAGACCTGGGCTGAGGGGGCGCGACTGAGTTGGGAGAGTGGAGAATTGGAATCCCGCGGGCTTCAGCAGGTCTCGCGATATGCCTGGCTGATTCTCCGGGGGCGGGGCCAAAGAGGAAGTGCCTCAGTGAGGAGGCGAGGCCGAGCCGGGCCTCTTGGGGGAAACAGGCGAAAGACTTTCACATCTGCCGCCAGATGTGACAACAGTCTTACAGGGTAGGCTGGTCCAGAGGGGAGGCGAGGCGTCGTTTGATGACGTCAGAGGTCAGTATTAGCCACACTTAACCCCATTCAACTAATGGTCTGGGTGGAGGGAGGCTTTTCGCGGAGACCTTGGGAACCTGACACTGCTTCATATCTGGAAATGTATGTGTGATTTTTCTTTTATTCATATTTTATTTATAGTTTTTTATTCGACATCCATAAATATTTAGTGAACAATGCCTTGTCTGGGTCAATATACTTTACACACAGCGCTAATAATAATACAATTAGAATAGACATAATCATAATCTTTCGATTTCTAAGCTTTGGAGGGCAATTTTTTTTATTTTTGCTTTCCTTTCAAGGCTCAGGGGCTTAAGCCTTGGTGGAGCTCCGTTTTGACGTTTCTTTATGAAAACAAGGGAGGAATGGTTGCGTGGCATTGCATGTTGTGGTAAAAGTATATAAAAGCAGGTTGTCATTCGGAAGACTTTGTGCAATTGCCCAGTGATGGTTGCTGCTGGACCTCTTTTTGAAAGCAATGTCTTGCGCCAGGACGAATAAACCAAGAGGCTACAGTTTCTGCAAGTAAATTGGCATTTCTGCTTTAAAGAATCTCTGGTGTGAAAATTAATAAAGGATTCAGGAGAATCCTTTCCTGTTGCAGCATTAGAGAGAAATTGGCCCAATGGATGAAGTCTGATTTGATATAAGGTGCCCTTATATATTCTCTATAGGCAGCCATTGTTAAGTTGTGGAGTGCTTCTTTTTCCATCTTAAAATATCCAAGATATGACACCAGCACACCTTAAAAGATCTTGGGGTTTTTCTTTCTTCTCTGGGTATCACTGTGAGAAGATACTGATTCTGGCCTAGCAATTTAAAGCTATTACATTCATTAACTGGACTTATATAGCTAAATAGGATGGCTCTGTAACTTCCCAAAGTCTCAATATACTTAGAATGACATTGGGACTCAACAGTCTGATTCAGTCTAGGGAAGTTTTATGTACTATATTTAAGAGAATAGTCACATTCAATCATCTTGCATCTCCAGTTAAACAACAAATGGGATTGGGCAGTAGTGTTTTAAAATAGATGTAAATTACCGGCTGTTGTATGAGCCTTTTACAAGAAAATCCTAAAGCACCAAAAGAGTATTTCCCCCCTTATTATTACTGTCAATGAAAAGGTCATAGCATGAGCTATTTTTAAAGTCTGTTGAAACATTCCTTCGCTCTAAAGATGACTGAATAGACTGGAAAATAAATTATTATAGATGTGGGATCTTAGAAAAAGGGAATTGTACCAATAGAACAGAATATATATAACCTTCAGTGTTGAAGTGTGGTACTCTCTGAGCTAGATAAACTCTTCAGTGTAAGAAAAGGTTTGCTCTATAGGAGCTTGCCTTGTCACTGTTGGTGACAGTGTTGTTTCTGATAGCTGTTTCTGGCCAACATTTAAATATTCCCCCTTTTAAGACTTTGGTTGACTACAGTTTTTAATGACTTCTTAAATTTAGTGGTTTTCTAAATGTTTTATCACAATTTTTACAAATATTCAATTTTGATTGCTCATATATTGCCATGAGGGTTTTGGCAGAAGGGCAGGATTAAAGTTGTCACAATAATAATAAAAGGAAAGGTGGTGCTGCTTTCTGATTTTCTTATGGTAATCATAATATTTGGAAAACTATACAGAAGGGAAAGTAGAAATAAGCATTCCTAATTCTTATACTTCCTTGAGCAGTTAGATAGCTTGCTTGTAGTTCTCTTGAGTTCTGTTAAGAGAGGGAAAGATGTCAATGGAGATTCTTAATCATCTGGGTCATGGTTGTCCCAAAGTTTCTTTTCCAAAAGACAACCGTACTTTCTTGATTTTTTCCCCCTTGAAAATATTTCATTTCTCATCCAAGAAGCTGAACTGATGACGCTTCTTGGATGAGAAGGGAAACGTTTTCAAGGGAAAATACCAAGGAAGTCCAGTTGCCTTTTGGGAAAGCATCTTTGGGACGAGAGAGGGAAAGGCTTTCCTGTTGCGAGTTCTAAGTTTGAGTTCCACTGGCAGACGTGCAAAAAAGATACTAAGTTTTTGTTTACCTAGCCTCTCCCTTTTCGTTATTCAGTAGAAGCTCTTGGAACTTAAACATACACAGCAAGTTTAACAGCTGCTTCCTGAGACTCTGCCATAAGAACAAGATGGCACAGGTATATCTTTTGGAAGTCTTGAGATCAATTGATGGAGAGGTTCTTAAAGATACAATTAGTTGAAGTAAGGGTGGAAAAATGGCGGGATGGGGCAAAGGGAGGAGTTTATAACAGTACAGTAGTCCTTGATTTACAACAGTTCATTTAGTGACTGAAGTCGCTAAAAAAACTGACTTATGACCATTTTTCACTTGCAGCAACTCTGTGATCACATGATCAAAATTTAGGTGCTTGGCAACCGGCATGTATGATGGTGCACTGTCCCAGGCTCATGTGATCATCTTTTGTGACCTGGCAAGCAAAGTCAATGGTGGATCACTTAACAACCATGTTACTAACTTAATTGCAATGGTTCACTTAATAACTGTGGCAAGAAAGGTTGTAATATGGGACAAAGCTCACTTAACAAATCTCTTACTTAGCAACAGAAATTTTGGGCTCAAGTCAAGGGCCACCTGTATCTGAAGACCAGCTGCATCTGCAGCTGCTACAATTACTGTGGAAAAAAACATGTTATTTTAGTTCATGTTTAATTAGACTGGGATAAAAGTTAAATATATTACATTGCAAATAAATAAATTTTGCTGCCATGTTTTCCATTTTATTCTTCAATCTACTTCTCTCGCAATAGGAAGCTATGCTCCGATCCAAAAGAAGCCTTTCACTGGTGGATTGATGGATTTACAGTGATGTGCCACCATCTCCTAAGAGATGACTCTGGGAGGCTTACAAACTTTAAAACTAGCATATACTAAATTAATAAAACAAAAGATAAGAATAAAAAAAGAAAGCTATACCCTCCCCTCTAATCTGCCCTCTTATTTTCTGCAGCAGTGGTGCAAAGATTCAAACTCCATTCAGGTCTTCTGAGAAAAGAACTAGGGCAGTGATTCATTTCTGTAATTTGGGATGCCAGATCTTCAGGGATCTGGCTTGCCAAATTACAGAAATCCCTGTTTCTACTTCCAAAAAAACAAAAATAAAATCAAGGCAAAATCAAGGTCAATATTAGACAGAAATGTTTGGATTGCTAAATTGAAAGACTTTGGGATTTGTTGGACTTTGATTATAGCAGATACATAGATACAATGTCTCTCATAACAGTTCTCTGGTATGAACACCTTCCCCTTTTATGTGATTGGCTTGTCTGATTGGCATTTCATAAAGTAATACTGTAGGTATGATTGATTGAGCTTTCTGTTCTGGGGATAGATCTTTGGAACTTGCGTTATATGCAGATGTGGGATAGTCTGAAAGCTGCAAGATATCAGCTTGTAAGGAACAGGAGAGAAAAATCTGAGGTCATAAGCAATGATAGTTTACTATTCCTCAACTTAAATACAGGTACATAGTAAATGTTTATGAGAGTAAGAAAGGAAATAGAGTGGAATTAAAAAAGACTCTGCAACCTGAATGCTAGATTCCTGAAGGTTTTCTGCAGGCTTTGGCACTAATAAAGAAATTTAATAATGGCATTTCTTCCACTGGAATTCCATTGTGCAGTAGTTGCACTGAGTAACTGCTATATTCTCAGTAGCAGTGTATTCTGCTAAATAGTATCTTGTTACAGGGCAGTGTTTATAGAGTATATGACCTACCTTTTACTAATATTGGAGAGCATGTCTGTATATGAATGAATGCTTCTCCTGACCTGTTGGGGAAAAGAATGATGCATCATAGGCATATTTTCACAAGATCATGGAAAACATGGAATTTATATCTCAGCAACATTTTACAACAAACATTTTTCTCTTCCCTTGCTTAGGATCCTCCTTCCTGTTTTCCTCAATTCTTGTGGTGAAATTAACATATTGGGTGAAAAAGCAAGCTGCCTGTTTTCACTTCTGGGCAGCAGCACCTTAGTAAGGTTTATGTTGTGGAAAATATTTGGGTTTTCATAGAATGGCCCTATTTTGTGAATGGTGTACCATTTTCTATATATAAGTTCTAAATGTGGATGAAATGGTTTCAGGAGTGAACAAAGGTAGTTTATGCATCTTAAATAATTGTCTGTAGCTTTTATGTCAGATTGCATCTGTTAAATTTTCTTGTGGACAGTGTTCTTCTTCCAGAGACGGAGAGAATCTCATGCTAAGTACTTTAAACTATGATCTTCTTGCACAAGGCTTAAATTATAGTGGTGATTGCATGCTATGTTTGGCTCCTGAGATGGTGTTACAGAGTACTGTGTGCTATCTCTTGATTATAGCTGGCTCTAATTTGTCCTTCCTTTAGTTGAGTTGAATGGCATTATTTGAATCAGGATATTGCTGTTGATGGCTGTGAGCTTCCCTTGCCTGTCAGCTGCTGAAACTAAACTCTGGTATTGTATCTTTAATTTAACACAGCCCTAACCTAGTTAAGATGTTTAGTACAAAAATCAAATTGCTGAAAGTTTCCCCCAATAAGAAATAGTGAAATGATTACCATGTAATGATTTGGCCAGTTGCCTTGAACAAGAATCAATTAGAGCAGGGGTCTCCAATCTTGGCAACTGTAAGACTTGTGGACTTCAACTCCCAGAATTCTGGAGAGACCCCTGAATCAGAGGGGGGTGGAGGGAGAGAGAGAGAGAGACACTGAGGACCTATTTAGCATTGGGCATCAGATTATTTATTTAGATTTAGATTTAGATTTAGATTTAGATTTAGATTTAGATTTAGATTTAGATTTAGATTTAGATTTAGATTT